>JAODAL010029918.1:0-50826 GCA_025379985.1 Phyllomedusa bahiana | reverse complement strand
TTTTTTCCCCTTAGCGGTCAACACAGTGAATGCTGTTTCCTGAAACACACAAAGTACGCTGTGTTCTGCCAGAAGAATAATGTGAGTCACAGCTTAATTTTGAGCACTTAATAAGGCATTGTTCAAATGCATAAAGAAAGAGACAGGCTTGATTTCCCAGCAAAAACATAGGAAGGTCAATGTGCAGACCACAATACAAAAATCCCTTCTACCTATTAGACAATGTTTGAAAATATCTTGGGATTCTTCTACAGTGTTTGTAACTAAATAATTTATAATGAGATATATAGTTATTTTTCTGGCAGGGGTATTCCCATCTTAAGAATTTTTTATGCTAGATTTTAAAATCAAAGAGTGGATTGCCCATTTAACATTTTTTGCACAGCAACAAAAACACAGTCGGGTATTGTCCCAAAGGGCAAGGGTCCCCCAAACTCAATTCCCACCAATCAAACAATAATAGACCATCAATTTTATTGTCTTAATAAACCCTTTAAACTGATATAACTGCGTCTTAAGTAATACAAAAAGGGTGACAATAAATGTTATTTAGACATGGTTCAATAAAAGTTTAATTAAAAACTTTTCTCACTTTTTTTTCCTTTACACTGAAAACAAACAACTTTATTTTTTATCATAGTGAGACACTACACTCTTGGTGGTTACTGTCCCACAAGTTTGTAGCAGTGATAGCTAAGTCACTACTCATTTCCAGAATCACCATGAACAGCCTTTTGTCCTTGTAAGTAGTATACAAACTTTGGCAAGTTGGCTTCAGAAAGTCACATTTGTTCCACTAAACTGTATGCAGCAAGGGGGCAAGGACCAGATTGTAACTGGTATGAACGATGACCCTCATTTACTAATGTGGGAAAGCACCAGAAAAAATTTTTTTGAAAAATTTTTTCCAAAAAGGGGACAATTTTTGGCACAGCATGTCCCAGACACATTTATTGTGAGCTTAAAGGGGTTGCTCACTTCAGACATTGATGGCACCTATCTCCTAAACGAGCCCTGAAACCTCTCCGTTCTGGAGAGGTGGTTGGAACTTTCCCATAGACATGATTTTGGGGTTTTCCCATTAAACCGCTAGCTCGCGGCCGGGAACCTTGGGAAATTTTATTCATGGCTATGGAAGAGTCACGACCATCTCTCCCTTCAGAATGGAAAGGTTTTTGGGCTTGTTCAGGAGATCTCACCTGCACACTCGTATACCGCTAGGCTTAAGCACCAGACAGGACATTACATATCAATATTAATTGTTGACTTGCAATATAATTTCTGGTATATATTGTTGTGAGTTAACATCTGACCTATGACCTGGTGTAGTAACTTTAAACTGGTTCAAGTTCTATATGCCGGAATGCCATTAGTAAGGGTCTCTGAACCTGAAACGTGTTGGTTGTAACAGTCAGTCATGCCGTTTTGAACAGTTATTGTCACTCTTTCCGGTCATATCTACCCCATTTTAATATGGAACATAAATAAAGCAAGAGGGATTTTTTTAACACTATATTGCTCCGTTGTGCCTCCCTCTCTTATGCAAAGCTGATGTCTTCTGTATGTGCTTAGTCGTTGTGGTTGGAGTGTTTCTCCTTCATCATGTATTCCTTGAGGGTCAGATGCCAAACATCTACGGGTGAGCTGATTTATGTTTATTGTCTTTTATACGTTTCGGAGATAGGTTCTGGTCTCAAAGGGACCCAGACCTATTAGATAATTAGATATTTATGGCATAACCTAGCAATATGCCATCAATGTCTGTAGTGAGACAATGCCTTAAAGACAGTTTCTGCACACTGCTCAACAGGTGGGTGTGGCTTACCAAAAAGTGGGTGTGATCTTTGTAGGGAAGTGGGTGCGGCTATGACGCAACAAACTACACCAAAATTGTGCCAAAATGCATAGAATATAAGTAAAAAAAAAACTGATCTAAAGGTAAGGCAACACTAAAGCTGCACCAATTTACTGAACAGAATTTAGACGGCCTGACTAAGTTGTTGATTAACTTTTAGACAGTGATAGTATATAAAGGAAATAGTTCTTTAGGGTGTTGTAGTCTTAGATTGTGCAAGTAAGGGCCATGTGAGAGGCTAGACAACCTAGTGTTTATGTTGTTTATGTTATGCACTGACCTGTGACTTCATGGTGAATGAAGAATAAAGCTGGTTAAGGCTAGTTGTAAACCTAGCTACTACAATAGAGACATGTTTTGTTGTGCCCAAATCCACCTGACCAATGAGATTTGATCCCAGGAGATATTCATCCACCAAGATTTCACAATACAAATTAACACTTTGCTTTAAAGAGAACCTGTCACATAGGTTATGCCCCCCCCCTTGTTGAGGACAGCACAAGCTAGTGTCAGACAAGCTGTTTCCAGTGCTGTGTCCCTTATTCTGTAAGATGCTGTAGTTTTAGAGCATTTAATGCTCAAATCTTATTCATGAGCAGGTGTTAGCCCCACCCACCAAAGGCAAACCCCCCACCCACCTGGCAGTTATTCACATGTTTCTACCTATTCAAAGTAATAGGTTTATCAGTTGAGGTGGGCGGGGTTAGCCTTATGTGGGTGGGGTTTAAAAAAACCTGACTTTTCTTCTGGCTGAAAACTGAAGATTTGAGCACTAAACACTCTAAAACTACAGCATCTTACAGAATAAGGGACACAGTGCTGGGAACAGCAGGTCTGACACTAGCTTGTGCTGTCCTCAGCAAGGGGGGCATAAACTAGGTGACAGGTTCTCTTTAAGATTGCAGTCTTATTTTCTACAATTTAGCCACAGTCCATACAGTGAATTACTGCCTCCTACAGACTTTTATTTACACCACCTACAATTCAACTAGACAGTAAATATCTTTCACTCTTTGACCCACATTTGCTATTGTGGTTGCGACAAAAAAGTGTCATAAAGTGTGCCAGAAAGGGGCACATTTTTGGCACAACATGTTGCAGTATGTCACAAACCCATTTACTATAGAAATAAGACACCTTTTGCAACCTCTCCAGTGCCTGGCTATATAGAAAGTGGGTGTAGCTTCCGGGGAAAAAGTTGGTGGCACAATATGACATGCTACATGAAAAAAACACGCCAAAAACGTGTCAAAATTCTGTTGTAAAAAAATGACAAGTTATTGGTCTAAAAAGCTAGACAAGTCTAAAAATGTGCCAAATTTATTAAACAGCACGAACCACCATAATAAAGTTGGTACATTTTTAGACCAAAACAGCATAAGTATAAAAGAAAACTTATAGGCTCACCGCCTCTTGCTGCTCTGAGCCCGGGCGGGGTATCTCGAGCTTGCTCCTGCAGACACTTCCACCTGGTCCACTGCGGCTCAGCGGCAATACACGGTGCACAAACAGAGATGGCAGCGACGCCCAGCTATGCAGCAAGACATACAGCTTCCGGATCCAGGTGGGGTGAATAAAATAAACTTATTTCCGGTGCAATTCGGCAGTAGTAAAAAGTAGGCTAAAATAAAACAACCTTGAAACATGCGTTTCGAGCGTGCAGGCTCTTGATCACGACATAAAACAATGGTGTTATATTCCCGGGTTTAAAAACAAACATTAGCCAATAAACTGATACAATGTATCACATCACTTCCTGGCGGGCTATGGAAATTTCTTAAAGGGCAGAAACATCCATATAATGAATAATGTTAATAATATGCGATTTAAATTTTTGGAGTATCCTGTTTTTTATAATTTAGACCTTGGGGAAATCTTGTGGCTGCCCCATAGGGTTCAGTACCCAACGAATTTTTTGCTTCTCTTATAATTTCGTACTTTTTTACCCTGCCCACAATATTGAGACTATCGCAGTTGAGGAACCTAAGGATTTTGTATTCTTGAATTACTTACGTCGTGTTATCTATGTGGTGGAATGCACTATGAGCAGTAAAAAATATGTTGGCTGTACAACTAGAAAACTAAAAACTAGGATGGCAGAACACCTGTAATAGCATTAGGAATAAACAACACAGGTATCAGGAGCCGCCAAACATTTTTTAGAAACCCATGATGGAGATTGCTCTAGCCATATATTTCTATGCAAATTTGAACAGGTTGATAAACCATACCTTTGGGGAGATTGGGCAGGTAAAGTACGATATAGAGAAGCATTCTGGAATACTGAACCTGGGCACAAGTTTCCCCAAGGTCAAAAATTATGAACAGATCTATTATACATATATTAACATTAACCCAAATTAGTATGTCTTCTCCCCTTTAAGAAATATACCATAGCCCCACAGGAAGTGATGTGATACACATTGTATCAGTTTATTGGCTAATGTTTGTTTTTAACCTGGGAATATACCCCATTGTTTTATGTCGTGATCAAGGAGCCTGCACGCTCGAAACGGTTGAAAAGGGGTTGTTTCATTTTAGCCACTTTGTACTACTCCCGAATTGTCCCCGGGAATAAAGTTTATTTGTATTCACTCTCCTGGATCCGGAAGCTGTATGTCTTGCTGCATAGCTGGGCGTCGCTGCCATCTCTGTTTGTGCACCATTTTTAGACCAAGTTTACATTGTATAACCTTTAGATAGTGTTAGTAAATGTGGGCCTTTGTCTCTAGTTCCACCTTCAAGATACTCTACTTGCAATGGGAGGACATTTTACAGATACTGGTCATGTGTCAGTTAGCTTAGTGGTGTAGTCACCTGTAGACAACATGCCTAGTTCTTCCATTCACAGAACACACTTTCTCCCAGTCCTTTTGCTGGGCCTTTGTGATGTTATGGAAATCAAATAGGGTTAATTATAATAGTCTGGACGATATACTTACAGACCAACCCAGGTTAGAAGCAGTGATAGGTGTAAAGAGGCGTCCTCCTGATGTACAAAGTGGGAGAAACGCTTTGGAGCACTTATAGGATAGATTGATTCTTGGTTACAGCACCAAGAATCACCTTGGCTAACGTGTAACCTATTGGAGCTTTTTCTAAAAATCTAATTTACCAACTAATGTGAGATATCGACGCCTCTTCCTTTGGTCTTCATTTGGACATCCGATTTAAACTATCCTTTTTTTTACTCTCTCTGGTGGTCTACCATTTATACTGTATATTGTATTCCCCCCGGTTGGTTTAATACCCTAACGTTAGGGTAATGGTAGGGTTTTCTTGAGGGACAGGCTCCCGTCTGGGCTCACCTTTATTTGTATGGTCACCCCTTATTTAATAGGTAGGGGTGAATTCTCTCCTCATTTTCTTTCAATAGTAAGTAGGATTTAAAGAGAGGATTTATTATTGTTGGTCCTTGTATTCTGTATCTAATGGATTATGTGTCAACCAAATTTTTTTCATTTGTATGACAATAAAATCTAAGTTTTACATGTTATAGGTCTTTTTTTAGCAAGGTTCTTCCATATTGGTTTTTCTTTATTTGTGATGCCAACGCAAGGTCACGGGGTCCTTTTTTAAACTTTTTTTCAGACCTCCCTGCAGCCTTTAAAGGGTTGTCTCCTCTACCGGGTTGCTTGTTAAAGATCCTGAAAAAAAAGTCACTTTTTCAATAGTGCCCTAACATGTCCTACCTATTCCTAGATACCCACCTCTTTTTATGGGGGTGCATAAGCTTTCAGACGCTATAGTACAGACCTATTGGGTCTTCCTGATAGGGTGCCACGCTGGTCACTATTTAATAAAGGGCCGGGGGTTTTTCAGCACCATCAATGCAGGCAAATAAAGCCCGAAAACACCCCCTGAATTCAAAAAAGAAACCGAAATCTTAGTTTGTTTTTTTTTTAAATTTTTTTATCATATCACACCAATGTGTTTAAATAAGACAGGATCTACCACTCACAATTTGGAGGACACACTGGAAAAGACTGGGAAAAAAAGGGCCGAACTGCTGCTGGAAAAAGGTAAATAAAAAGGTGGGTGTAAGCTTGTAAATTTTTTCTGAGCCCCTACATCTTAAACATATAAACACATGGGCATTACTTTTAATTTAAATAAGGATTGTACTGGTATATTGGGCGACATATATGAATGGGGCTGAGCCAGAAGTCTGGCGTCTTTTCAGCCCGACATCAGGCGCAGTCCTGTTCACAATAGTTTGAAACCTCCGGTACGCCAATATCAGGCGCATTACAGAGCGCTCACGGCACTGTAATGCGCCTGATTTCAGGGGGCATGTGGGAGCGCACTAGAACCATACAAAGTTACATATTTATAGCTTCAGTATGGCAAATTCAGGTGCATTACTGCTGGAAGAGGTTGAGCACTTTCAAAGTGCTTTACCTGAGCCAGATTTGATGTTTATGTGCTAGAATGTGTCTGATTTATGACCCGCAGTAGAGCAGGTTCATAAATCAGGTTCATTCTATACTAATATTATGAAAAATTGTCACCCATTATATTTAAATCTAATTTTGCAGCAGTCATAAAGCATTGGCAATTTTTTAAAAAGTGTTCTCATATCAGTTAAAGGATGAGATTGTCTTTGGAAAGTGATTTTTTAATCACTTATAATTATATTAAATTATGAATGTTGTTACTTTAAGCTTCAATTACCTGAGAATATATTGCACAATTAAATCAGACTTTTTGCCTTTCAATGTAATTACTCTAGCTACCACTGTAAATTACTATTACTGGTGATCTTTCTGCCCTATGAGGCCAAATTTTCAATGGCTCCTTTGCATATTACAGCTAATATTTACTCATAGTTAAGAATTAAGATATGGAAACTGTACTATTATACCTTTATCCTGAGACCCAAATAGGTGACAGTGATAGTACATTGAAATAGCATATACATTATACAGAGAATATTTGTAGCACACAGTGGAGAATGCAACACACTCAAATTTTAACAGTTGCAAGATATGTGCATCCAACATTGAAATGTATTACTGAGTTTTAAGGCCCCTTTTGTAGGTTCAATTGTTGCTTACTGGGCTTTGAGTCAATGATAGATGTACAATGTAAATGTCAGCAGGGCGCAATGTACAGATGGTTTGCACGGATGTGCACAAGTTATATTTAGACCTGATTAGAGATAAATACCCTGAGGTAATTGTCAGAAAAAACACACTTGACTCATTTATTAGCTCATTTCATTATAAACAAGTCTATAGTATATGTTACTAGTTTAATCACTGACACTACTTGGACTTCCCTGTTGGTTGTCAACAGGCTATCTTTACATCCCACAGGCATACCAGAGACTGTTTAAAATGGCAGTCCTTAGCAGAGGGCATTAGTTGACTTAGGACGATGGAGATGTGAATACAATTGAAAGTGACAATTACTGGGAAATCCATATCAAAGGCCAAATGACTTTGGGCAGCTGGTGATCTAGTGCCAAGGCATAATGACTTCATTGGTCTATAGCATAGTTACTGGCACAAAATACTAACCACAAACGCTTTGACTGCTTTGCACATCACTCCAAGATGCACTTCTTTTGCACTTTACTCTTGCTTGAAAATAATTAGGAAACAGCAAAGTAATGAAAAGATCATTATGGAATTCATTCATAGCCATTCTTAGGGGTATACAATTGGCGTAGAACACCATACTTTTCTTGCATGAAGGGTGTGCCTATTTACTTTTGAATGTTCCCAATTTTTCAATCCTGTTCACATGTGGAGGGGACAAAAACGACAAAAAAACAGCTAAAAAAAGAGACTAAAGAAATCCCCAAAGCCCAACCCTGCAGCTTGTGAACCTGTGCAGCAGACAAGAAGGTACAGTAAGTATCTACTGGAGTAAAATAATTAAAACCATTCTTTATTGTGGAAGAAGACTTAGGTTATATATAAATATATATAGCCTCACTCATGCTTGGATGCCCTCCGGGACCATCCTAGGGGTACTTAGCTCTCGGATCGCCTTTCTTGGTAGAAGGTATTGGCACGCTGATACCAGGCTTCAGTTTTAAACTGGCCTCAGACAGCTTTTATTCAGGCATAGAATACAAAACAAAAACATAAACAAAAATCCTCGGCCGTCTGGCCCTTAACTATACATCTAGAGATCCTCTCTACCGTGGTCTGGATCTAACACCCAGCACCACCAAAACATGTACTCACAGTCCAGTACAGGCTTCCCTCAAGCCTCTGGAGCCAGAGCCTCTCTCCAGCTCCTCTGCTGCTCCACTGCCAGGAAGCAGACCACGCCCCCTGATCACCTGGAGTAGATGCCTCTTGTAGCCATCCAGAGACTGGCCCAAAACTTGACCTGGAATGTGGGGACGGCCTCCCACCCAACTCTATGACCGTCCTGGGAAAGGCAACCCATCACTAGCCACATAGCAGCCATACTAACTACATGTGTCAGTAACCTAGGGTTACTGATACTAAATGGTTGCCTTCCCCCACCGAAACCAGGTTTTCGGTGGCACGTCTCCAGCTGTATGCCACCTAGTGGCAGAACCCTGGGACTGCCTAAGGTCACTCTGCCACATATCCCCCCCCCTCTTTGATAAAGGCCGCAGGGTTTTCTCACCTTGCACAACCTTTCCCGCCAGGTCAAACACCTACACAGTGGCCACCCTAAAAACCATTCCTGTGACTTTTCACCTGTAAAGGGAGGCACAAAAATTTCCCTTGGGGGTTTATTTCCATACAATTTTTGTTATTTGGACCCATAGCTTTTGGTCTGCAAAAAACCGCCTTTTAGAGCCAACTTCTCCTTTACAACGTAGGGGGGCAACAGACATTTACGGCCAACTTACTACCAAAGGCAAAACCCATCTTTTGCTCTGCAACAAGTATTTTTTACCCCCCTTAGCCCGCATCCCGACATACATAAATTTACGGTTTAAAACCCCCATACCAGCGCTATCGGGCCCCTTTAGCTGCCTTACACATACCACTCCCTTTTGGCATTGTGCCCACTGGCATGTTTTCACAAACTTGGGTCTTTTCATAACAAAGGCATACTATGTCACTAGAACTTAAGGAAGCACACTTTTTAGGGTCTCTATCCACCGTGACCCCTTGGGGCCACCGGGGGCCCAAAACCACTACCTTCTTTGTCTGCGGGAAACAATGCGACCTAAACTTCTCTAGGCCCCAAGTCCTCTGGCCTCACTGACCATCCCCCTGCCTTTGGGTTTCAGCTATTTCCCTTTCGAAATTTCTCGGACAAAGCACCCACTGTGGCACACATTACATCTAATGGAAACCCCTAACCTGCGGGTCAATAAATCGCGGGTTTTAATTTTGCAGAAATCATTACATCTAGGGACCTCTTCCAATAATTTTCACCCTTTACGGGGGGATTTTTTAAAATGTCTGAGGACCCCCCCTGGTCCCTCTATACACCTGACTCAAACAGCTTAAAGCCCACATTCACCACCCTTTTTCCTTTCCCTTTCCCCATGCACCCCCCCTTGCATGAGCCCGGGGTCGCTTGGCACTCACTTTACCCTTTACGCCCATAAAAGGAAATTTACTTGGGGGAACCATTTGAGGAGACTTATTTTGGGCACAACAGGGGCCCCACCATGTGTGCTTTTGAAAACCCAGGGACCTCACCAATATTAAAAAAAAGACTCCCCCCTGTGCAAAAGTTTTCCCTGCCCCTTTAGCGGGCAGCCCCTTTTCAGCAATGAAAGGAGATTTCCCTTCCCATCCCCTGAAAACCACCCTCTAAGGGGAACCTCTTTTCTATCTGGGTCATCCCTATATCTTCCCTCACTATTCACTTTTCCTTTACCATGCACTGGAGTCAAAAAGCCCTGCAAACCCTTTCCTTTTTTGGTTCCCCAAAAACTAAAAAAACCAAACTGGCTTATCATTTGTTTAAAGACCCCGGCTCCTCACTTTTTTCTTCACTTTTATCGCGCATTTCCTTTTGTAAACCCTTTTCCCTTTAAAAAACACGGAAATGCAGCAAACCAGGGGAACATGTGATCACGGGGGGGACTACAGGCCCACAGCACAACCCCTCTCCCCTTTCCCCCCCTAAAGTGTCCCAATCGGTTTTTTTCCCATCACAGATATACTGCTGGGGGCTGCACACAAAAATCTGCCCAGCACATGTTTTCTTTACAAACGTTTTTTTCATCACGCTCTGGGGCTGCTTTCATGCGGGAATACACCGCACTAGGGTCGGACACCCCCTCTTTAAAACTAGTTCCCCCACACTTTGGGTGGGAGAAAAATTTCATTTCCGGCCACACACTGAAACAGGAAGGCTCCCTCTAGGAACCACCCATCAAACAACGGGTGGTTTATTCAATCATTTGGGCACGCATTATCGCAATTTTCAGGTTTCCAAAATCAGGTCCATACAGTTTTCTGGGGTTCACGGGAAAGAAAAATTTTAAATCAACGGGGAACCAACACTTTGCACACTCTCCCCGGGGCCTTTCATTCCCCGGGTTTTCCACAACCCGGGAGATGCGGGAGGAACACCTTTTTTGCTGGGGGAAACCACATTAGCTCCTCGTGACCCTGTAGTGATTAACCCATGCTCCATATTGTCACCCACCCCGGGACCACCCTTCCTATATTCTCACACTGTCAATAAATGACCTCTAGGGGCATACTTGAGCTTGCCCCGCTCTACAAGCTGGGCGGCACTGCTTCAGGAGCTAGTTCACACCCTCCTGTACTGCACGCCTACCCCTTTGGACACCCACAACCCCCCGGGGGGCCAGGCCTGAGCTGCTCTCCCCTACTGTTATATTTTTTTTTTAAAAGGGCAGGTTCCCCAAAATTGCAGAAACCCCTTTCTAACTCTTTTATTTCCCCCCAACAACCCTCTTCCAGCTGGATGACACACAAATTGGTTACAGGTCCCTTTAAACCCCCATTATTAGCTTTTTCCCACAAGGCATAAATTGCATAGGGGGTCATAACCATTAATTTATCAAAAATCGGCTACCCTTTAAATATCCCACTCCCCCTCGGGATTTTTTTCCCCTTGCTGGGCTGCACACCGGAAAACACTTTTAGCGCAATTTTGGTTTTAATTTTTTCGAAGATTCGGGGCACCAACGTCCAGGGAAATTGCATATGCAATTTCGTTCAGGCCCGGGCCCCTTTCCGGCAGTGGCCCCCCGCACACTCGGGGGGCCCTTTTCCCAGAAGAAACCATATATTTTTACCTCGCCATCCCTCACAAACTGGCAAAATATGGAAAGCTTCGAAAATAAAAATTTTTTAAACCTGGAGCTCCCGAACCCCCTCAAGCACATCCTGACAGCCCAAAAAAACCCCTTTTCAAAAATATGGCCCATTTCTTCCCATTTTTCTGGTTGGGTCTTTAAAAAGGGGTTAAATGCCCGGGTTTGCCCTGGGGGTTCCTGTGACACAGTCTAAATAGACCAATAGAAAAGGATACCACCCACTCGCAACTCCGGGGTTTGTTAAGGGGCACCCTCCCTTTGCGGACTGGGTTTAGTGGGCTCCTGCGATCCAGTTGGTTTCCTGTGGCAATGGGCCAGCACGCGGGTCCTTCAGTAAAAACTTTCTTTTCCAGACGTTGACCCCTTTTTTAAATTGGAGAACAAGGCCTCCCGGCCCCCAGGACACCCCGCTCAACCCATTACCCTTTTGGGTTTGCCCTTGGCAACGGGCAGCACCCCAAAAACCCCTTTGGCCCAACTCCCCCCGGGGTCTGGATTTAAAACCCATGCTGGTGAGGAACACATGGCTTTGACTGCTTCTTGGAAGGCCGCCCTGCCGGTTCTGGGGGTAACTCATGCTGGGGAGGGATACACGACTGACCTTTCCTCTGGAAACACTGCCCTGGCCTTGTAGCCCCAGCCTTCTGTACTGACCCTCTGGGGGGCTGTTGAGCCATCCTTTCTTGGATAGCCGCTGTATATGAAAGGATGCCCGTAGCACGAGCCTTATGCTGCTGAGAATTAGGGGGCAGCTTGGCCATATCCTCCTTCATCAGGGCAATTGCCTGCTAAAAAAAACTTAATAAGTTCTCCCATAGCAAGGCAGTCACTTTACTGTGGTATGTCTCTTGTCTCTCCACCGAACCAAAGGCTGCTGTGGGTCTGTCTCTCTTCAGAGAATGCTTTGCTAACACTGAGTTAAAATCCAGCAGTCCTATATAGACTACAGAAGTCCTATGTAAATTGTCTTTTTCGTGCACCACTTTGTACAAAGTCAGTTAGTGCCAATCTTTGCCCGCATCCTCCACCATATGTAACGCCTCACTCACGCTTGGATGCCCTCGGGGACCGTCCTGGGGGTACTTAGCTCTCGGATCGCCGTTCTTTGTAAAAGGTATTGGCATGCTGACACCAGGCTTCTGTCTTAAACTGGCCTCAGCCAGCTTTAATTCAGGCATAGATACAAAACCATAAACATAAATCCTCGGCCGTCTGGCCACAAACTATACCTCTAGAGACCCTCTCTACCGTGGTTGGGGTCCAGCACCCAGCACCACCAAAACATGTACTCACAGTCCAGTATAGGCTTCCCTCAAGCCTCTGGGGCCAGAGCCTCTCTCCAGCTCCTCTGCTGCTCCTCTGCCAGGAAGCAGACTACGCCCCCTGATCAACTGGAGTAGGAGGCCTCTTATAGCCATCCAGGGACTGGCCCAAAACTTGGCCTGGAACGTGGGGACGGCCTCCAACCCAACGCTATGACCGTCCCGGGAAAGGCAACCCATCACTAGCCGCATAGCAGCCATACTAACTACATGTTTCAGTAACCTAGGGTTACTGACACTAAATGGTTGCCTTCCCCCACCAAAACCAGGTTTTCGGTGGCACGTCTGCAGCAGGTCTCCTGCTGTACACCACCTAGTGACAGAACCATGTGACTGCCTAAGGTCGCTCTGCCACAATACTACCACATACTACATAAATATAAATATATATATAATATAATATATAATATATATATATATATATATATACATATATATATATACTACAAAATATATATGTATGGCTATAAAAGTGGCAAAACAAGTGCATCAATGTGTTAATATATGAGGCAACATTATACAGAAAATAACTTTAAAATATTAATAAGGGTGTGGGAACCAGCACCGCTTACGTAGTATAATAAAAATAACACCCAGCTGTAAGAAGAGGAAAATCAGCATCTTTCATCATGAACTGCACATGGCTGGAAATTTCCAAGGCTTGTTTTCCCGTAGCGAAAGAGTAGTCCAAAGTGTCTATAGTGATACCATCTACAACATTACCAATCTCAACTGAGCATGACCAGAAGTTTGTCAGGCTAATCAGCCAATAAAACAAGAGCAACGTGTGGCGTCTATGGAGACAGATTTCTCTACATGTTGAACATTACTTGGACATGCCCAGTGTAAAGATTGAAAATAACTGCTGCCATATTTAAAAACAGAAAAGCCATCCAATATCTATATAGTAGCCTGCTACCTAGTTTTTAATAGGGCAGTATAAAAGCTTTTCAGTAAAAGATAACAGTCCAAAGAGTCAGGGACATAACTGAAATAATACAGCAGAGACAGTGCCAAAAAACCTCCCATATAACATTGGAAGTACTGTAATACTGTGTGCTTAGCATAAATCCCCCTCAAGTGAGGACAAAATACATAGCATCACAACCATGCTGAATCAGTCTAGTCCCAGTCGTGACTCCACACCTTTAATAATGACTCATACAGTGACAATTATAATTAAGTCACAGGTGAACAGGCATGCGCAACATGATGGGATCACTACTAGAAATGATTGAACTCTAAAAAGTTTGAGTTCGAGTTGAACCTCGAACTTTGAGAAGTTCGGTTGGAAGTTCGAGACAAACTCGAACTTCTAACTCCATTAAAGTCAATGGGGGACAATGTTCGGGTTAATTTTTATACCTATACAGGTGAGAAACTGTAATTACCATCCATAACAGTACACCAACACTAGGCTTATTATACGCCGGGCACGACACTTTGAAATGTGCCTAAGAATGGTACGCTGTGCACGTCCATAACACAAAGCATATTATTGGTAGTGTATGTAATATGCCTATCGAGGCACATCGCGCACAGAGGCGCATAACATATCATAACATTAGTTTATAGGCGATAGGCACATTGCATAAACTAGTGATGATATGTTATGCACCTCCATGCACAATGTGCCTCGATCGATGCATTACATACACTACCAACGATATGCTATGTCGCGGCACATAGCATATCATTGGTAGTGTACTGTATGTAATGCGCCTATCATTGCGCATTGCGCATGGAGGCGAATAACATATCATTACTAGTTTATAGGCGATATGTGCATTACATAAACTAATAATGATATGTTATGCGCCTCCGTGCGCAATGCACCTCGATAGGTGCATTACCTACACTACCAATGATATGCTATGTGCCGCAATTTGCACAATGCCCCTTTTTAGGCGCATTGTGTTTACTATGCAAGGTATACCTGACGCCAGATTTTTGAGAGGATTGTACTTTCAGGCACATTTTACACTGATTTAATGCACCTAAAACTATTAAAATATCGTGTTGAACGTGATGTAGAACACAAACATTTACTCGAACGAACAGTAAAATGTTTGGTTCGGCTCAAGTTCTAAAAAATAGCGAAGTTCGACTCGAACTTATCTTTTCTCGAATGGCTCGATCAACACTAATCACTATATAAAACATCATATAAAAACATATTCTCCCAAAAAACAATAATTATCTAAGCAAGATTTTTTGTGTTTTTGTCTTTTGATTAATTGTAAGTTTTTTGTTTTTTTTGTTTTGTTTTTTTTTTTACAGATTTTTCACTTTACAATAAATTTTATATGTTCACTAGCTGTCTTCTTAATAAATTTTTGTTGTTTGGAAGAATGTCTTTATATATGTAGTGATGCCATCACTCTGCCACATGTGCCCCCCCCCCCTCTTTGATAAAGGCCACAGGGCTTTCTCACCTTGCACAACCTTTCCTCCAGGGTCAAAGCACCTACACAGTGGAGCCATCTCATACCCTTCCTGTGACTCTTCACCTGTCAGGGAGGACACAATATTTTCCCTTGGGAACATTTCCATACAATTTTTGTTACTGACTAGTGTTGTGCGATTATTATCAACAAAGTTGAAATCAGCAAGGTATTTACGTTGATAGGATTTTTTAGATCACGCGATAATTTAGATTAAAATCTGTGCATAATCTATTAATATCGCGCCATTTTCGGCGCTTCCTGTCATTTTGGCGCCAGCAAAATCAGCTTACAGAATAGAGCAGGTAGATGTGAGTGCAACGTCACGACGGGGATGTGTATGGTTGCGTTTTGGGCTGGAAAAATCACATGACCTCACGTTTTACATAGGGGGGGGGTTTTTTGGGGGAGGGGGGGGGGGGGGGGGGGGGGGGGTTTGGGGGGGGGGGGGGGGGCGGGGGGGGGGGGGGGGGGGGGGGGGGGGGGGGGGGGGGGGGGGGGGGGGGGGGCGCGGCCAAAAAGGGGGCCAAGCTCTATAAAGGGATCCCGGATATTTTTAAAAGCCCCAAAAAACTTTTTTTTAGGAAGGCTTTTCCTTATATTAGGATACAATTTTTTTTTCCTAGTAACCCCCGGCAATTTTTAGGTGCAAAACCCCCCACTTTTATTTCAGTATACATTTTCAGATAGGTGTTTTTTTTAAATTTTTTGCCCATTCCAGCTTTGTTGATAAAGCCCCCTTCCCAGAAAAAATTTTTAAAAATACAGAATTTTTGTATTCACCAAAATTTTGAAAGGTGCCAAAAAATTAACCTTTTATTATCCCGTATTTTTTCAGATACATTTTTTTTCCCATTTTGGGGGCCCGGCCACTTTTTTGGGATAAGCCCCCTTTGCAGTTAAATTTGAATCCAGCAACTTTAAAAAGTCACCACAGGTGTACGGGATGGGGCCAAAAAAAAAAACCTTTTAAAAAATCTGTATACATTTAAACCCGGGTTTTTTTTTTTCCACTTTTGGTCAGTAAAAAGTTTTGTTGATAAAACAATTTTTCAGTTAAATTTGAATACAGCAATTTTTTAGTCACCCCAGGGGAATTGATAGGTGCCAAAAAATCCCTTTTAAATTACCCTTATACTTTTTCCGACAGGTTTTTTTTTTTTTTCATTTTTGGGTCAAAAAAGGCTTTTTTTCATAGAGCATTTTGCATTTAAAATTTTTGAATAACAATTTAGTAGCCCCCAAACAGGTGAATTGTTTAGGTAAAAAAAATTTCCCTTTTTTTTATTATCCCCAAATACTTTTCAGACGGGTGTTTTTTTTCATTTTTTGGCCCAGTAAAAGCTTTTTGATAGTTTAAAATTTGCATTAAAATTTGAATAAAAGCAATTTTGTACCCCCCCCCACCACAGGGGGGGAATTAAAAGGGGCCCAAAAAAAAACCTTTTAAAAACCCGTATAAAATTTCAGACGGGTTTTTTTTTTCACTTTGGTCGTAAAACCCGCCGTCAAGGGGGCTACTTTCATTTAAATTTGAATACAGAAATTTTTAGTAGTCACCAAGGAATTGATAGGTCCCAAAAAAATCCCTTTTATTATCCCCATACATTTCAGAACATTTGTTTTTTTCCTTTTGGTCATCAAAGTTTTTGGTTTGATAGATCTACTTGCAGTTAAATTTGAATACGGAAAATTTTTTTAATTTCCACCACAGGGAAAATTAAATGGGTTTCCAAAAAAAAACCCTTTTTTTTAAATCCCGTAAACTTTTTTCAGCCCAGGTTTTTTTTTCATTTTTTTTGGTCAGTCAAGTTTTGTACATAGAGCAAACTTTGCATTTAAAATTTTTAAATTTAAGGGCAATTTAGAAATCACCACAGGGAATTGATGGGGTCCCCAAAAAATTTACCTTTTTTACCCCCGTGAAAAATTTTCAAAACGGGTTTTTTCATTTTTGGTCATTAAAAAGCTTTTTTTGAAGATATACCTTTTCATTTTAAATTTTTAAATACACAATTTGTATTCCCCAAACGGGTGAATTGATGGGTTCCAAAAAAAAAACCTTTTTATTATCCCAAAAGAAAATTCCAGACCCCCTGTTTTTTTTTCATTTTGGGCGCAGGCCCATTTTGGGTTGAAAAGAGCCACCTTGCAGTTAAATTAACCCCAGCAATTTTTTTTTTTATTTGAGGGTTTTTGAAATAGCTGTGATTTCCCCGTCTTTTAAAAAGGGAACTTTCCAAAACTCTTCCATACCTTCTAAAATTTTTAAACTTTCTGAACATGGAGCAAATTTCAGGTGGTAACGAGCAAAGGGGGGGGTTGGGACAGGGAGGTAGAGGTACGAAAAGAAGGTCTCTTTTCCATGCTGGCGACAACACGCATGCCACGGATCGTCAGTTTCAGGACCGTCAGGCCTGTTAAACGCCCGGGGCAGGGCCCTGTGAAATCTCAGTAACAACAAAACGACCCAATCTGTTCTTTCAGTGGGTTTAAAGCAACCTCATCCACATTTTTTACCTCCCGCCTCCCCAGTCAAAGGCCATAAATGTCGTCATCACCATTAGCATCCCCAACATTAAGCAGGCCCCCAAAGGGCAATTTGGGGGTTTCCCCCACTGTGGAAAAATTCCAATTTTCTTTAAGACCTCTTTGATGACAAAAAGCGGTTGGGGGTCAGAAGGGATGTTAAAAAAATCAAGAGCCAAAAAAGGAAGATTTTCTCTGCTCTAAAGCCCAGTTTTCTGTGCCATCAGAGGAGGAAAAAGCAAACCGGTTTAACGCAAAAAATCCCGGGCGGGTCGGCAACGCCTTGGGAAATTTCCCCCTTCTTGTAGCCTGCAGCTCCCCGGATGCAGAATTTCAGGACGACGAAGGGATTCTGTGTTTATGATGAAGAAATTTTTACCCAAAGCGGATTTCCCAAAGGGTCTTTTACAGCAGAATTTTTGCTTGCAGCCCCTTCAAACACGGGCGAGGAGGGAAAACGAGGGGTAGTGTCACTACGGGACCCCCCCCCCAAAAAGGGAGAGGGCGGGTTTCAGAATCCCTGATATTATTCCCCCCACCACGGTCAGCGGGGACCCCGGGTCCCTTTGCCTTAAAATTTGCCGGGCAAAAAGGGCCAGGACCTCTCAAAACCTGGGCCTTCTTTGACAACCCCCTGAAATTCCCCCCAGCGTTTAAAAATCGTCCTTTTGCCAAAAAAACCCCCAAAAAAGAAAAAGGGAGAACCTTAGGTTTTTTTAACCCCCCACCAACATGTCAAATTTAAAAAAGCACGAATGCAATTTGTTGAAATGGAGGCAAAAACTTGGGCCCAAAAAAAAACCAGACCACGCCGGGCCCCCCAACCACTGCCCCACCCTCGTCCCCCGCCTCCTCCTCCTCCCCCCTTTTCCCCCAAACCCCCAAGCGTTTTCCCCAGCTGCCCAAGACTCCAGATTCAAGATCAGGGATCACCTCCCCTTTTAGCCTCCACTGCCCCGAGTACCACCAGCACCCCAAGCCCCATCCTAAACCCCCTTTTCCTTCCGCCCTTTTTACGACCGCAACCCCCCGTACAGCGGCCCGTCTAGGGTCCAGCCTTCCGTCTTCCCCGGTTTGGGAGCCGAAGAAACACTTTAAAAACCCCAAAACCCTTCCCCCAAAATCAAAAGCCGGGAAAGTTTGGCAATGCCAAACCCTTTTTGGGCCCTTTGGGGGTGTTGCCTTTTTCCTCGGTTTGGGCACAGATGGGTTCCCCCACAAACAGGCCCCCTTTCCGCCCCCAATACCAGATTCCGAGCAGGCCCTTTTTTTTGCCAGAAAAAACCGTTTCCCTTTTTCCCTGGCCACCCCCCATGTCAACTAAAAATTTCAAGCGCTTGTCCCGCAAATTTTTGGGCCCGAAAAAGTTCCCCCTCTGACCCCCCGACACCAAAAAGGGTATAACACGGGCCCAAAAGGGTGCTATAAACTCTGAGACAAACTCCCTTTGGGGGGGGCCCGGTGGAAGTCTCAGGGTGATGGTGGGTCCCCAGGCTCGGCGCTGCTTCCCCAAAACCGCAGGGTTTGGGGCCCAAAGGGTTTTTTCCCCCAAGGTCCTCCCGTTGGGATCACTGCCCCCGAGAAACCAGGGCCCTTTTAAATAAATCTGTTCCCTTTGGGGAAACCTCCACTACACAGGTCCCGGAACTGTCCCACGGGTCCCCCGCAAACGAGACCAAGCGCGGGTGGGGGGCCAAGAAACCTTTTTCCAGGCAAGGTGGTGTGCGTAAATTTGGGGGAAATTGCTGGTCGCCCTTAAGGGTCTGTAGGCGGAGCACATCCCTTGCCTGGCTTTTGTCATGAACCTTGCGTCCAAAATTTTTAAAGAGTTACCCGGGCCCCGGACTGCCTGCTGAGGGAAGGGTCGAAGTCCAAGTTTGCACTTCCGCCTTCCCCCCCCTGCTTTGTCACAAACCCGGGTTTCTTTTCAGCGTCACCCCTCCCCCGTCAACCGCCCATTGTTGACGTGGCAACACCTGGGAAATTTCCCCCCCACAAGCTCCCCGCGAATTTTGGAAAAACCCGCGCAATGCCACTTTTTAAAGCAGTACGAAGTGACACATGGGCCCACAAGCAGCGTGCGGGCCCGGGGTGTTGAGCCCCCGAGAGTGGGGGGCAGGAAAATAGTCTGGGACCATCCTTTCCCTTTTTTTAAGAAGCCCCCAAAAAGGTCAATTGCGGACAATGCCCTTTTAAGCATGAGCAAAGTGTTGATCTTAGTTCTGGAACGATCGTTGGACGCTCTGAAACAACAGGTCCCGCCAGCGACGGAGGAGGAGACGGACACAGATGCGGACACGAGCCTTTCTCTTCATCAAATCCACAAGGCCCGACAGTTTCACAATTTCATCGGTCTTCATTAGGCAGTGGTTCGGGGTCCCGGGCTAGTGCAAGGCGGCACATCAGCTCTCAGGGTGCATCAACTGAGGCAAGTCAGGGCTGTGTTGAAGCTGTGCCGGAGGAAGCAGAGGAGGAGGAGGAGGTATTCCTAGACACCGACGTTACCGACGTCCCTGCCTTGGAAAGAGGTTGGCGCGAATTTGAGGCGGAGGAGGAAAATGAGGAAGATCAGTTTACTAGTGCCCCTCGACCCAGAGGCTTGGGAATTCAAGGCTACATCTCTCACATGAGTGCTTGGATGCTCCATTTCCTCTAACATGATCCACGCATTAAGGCCATCAAAATGAACAACAGTTAGTGGGTGGCCACCCTCCTGGATCCCCGGTACAAAACAAAACTCAGCACTTTCCTTCCACCCACCCAAATAGAGAGTAAAATGCAGGAAATGGAGACCTTGCTGATTGATCAACTGGAGACATCTGTTGCGTCTGCTTCACGTTCCCGAAATGTCACGGTGGAAGAACATCAGCGACGTGACAGCAGTAGAGTGCCAAGTAGTCGTAGCGGCAGCAGCAGGCAAGGTGGCAGAAGCCTAATGGGTGACCTCTAGCAATCTTTATTTACCACCTCACCAACGCATGCAATGCAGGCACAACATCCAACACACAGAGACCAGCTTAAGATCATGGTGCACGACTATCTGCGTCTCAACACCGATGTTTTTGTATGTGTTCCGGACCCAATAGACTTCTGGGTATCCAAAATGGACGAATGGCCCGAGCTCGCTCGCCACGCCATAGAGGTGTTGTCCTGCCCAGCAGCCAGCGTCATATCTGAGCGGACCTTCAGCACAGCTGGAGGAGTCATTACAGACAAACGCATCCGGCTTTCCACAGATAAATCAGGCATGGATCTCTGATGATGTTGTGGCCCCAATTGCCGATGTCACCGATTAGTTGCCGGTCTACTTCACATTCCTCTTCAAACAGAAATGGTCCTCTTGAAAACTTTTTTTTAAATCATCATTTCTTACTGCAATTTTTATTCTCTTTTACCAACAGTTCATTTTGCTGGTTTTGCTGTGAGGAGACTGTAAAAGACAGCAAGGTTTCATGACAACACCGTATTCCATTTACTCACTTTATCTTTAGAAGTTTTCACATTGTCAATGGTTTTGAGGTCATGTTGCTGTGAGATACAGCTATAATTATGGTCCTTTGGAACAGACATGTGGCTTTTAAGTGGCATTTCTCCCTCACACGTTTTAACAGTGACTGAGAAGTCATATTTCTAATTTTTTGGGGTCATGTTGCTGTGATATACAGCAATAATCATGGTCCTTTGGAACAGAAATGTGGCTTTTAAGTGGCATTTCTCCCTCACAATTTTTAATAGTGGCTGAGAAGTCATAATTTAAAAATTTTTTGGGTCATGCTGCTTTGAATGCAGCAATACTACGGGTCCTATATAAAAAAAATGGTTGTTTCTAACAGACATTTGTTCTTCACAATTGTCCAAAGTGCTCAAGGGTCATGCTTTGAATTTTTGGGGGCATTTTGCTGTGACATGCAGCTATACTACAGGTCCTATTATAAAAAAATGTTGTTTCTAACAGACCATTTGTTCTTCACAATTGTCAAGAGTGGCTCAAGGGTGGTGGTGCTGTCAGAAACAGGAATGGGTAGGACACTGTTAATGGACACATATTGCAAAATGACTTGTTTTTGAAAAAATCTTTAAACATAGCTATCAATCCCTGTATTGAGACAACCCATTTAATACAATTAAAAAAGAGAAAAAAAGGGACATGGTAGGATTCCATCCTATTTTAAAAAGTGTTTTCTAAAATTTAAAAACTACTAAAAAAACTTGCATGTACAAAATAGCGGGGAAAAAAGTTCTCTGAAGTGTACCAGGGAGTACAGGAAAACTTGACCAGATGTAGGTTATTCAGAGGACATGGAGTATGGAGCACGGACAGAGAACAAAAATAAGAGACAATTTCTCAGCACGTTTATTTAAAATGAGAAAAAGAATGCCAAGAAAAAGGGCACCTGGGTGGAACAGGAGTGTTAACCACCAGTATTTCAAGTGAAGCTCAATTGGTCCGCACTCATACAGAGGGGCAAGCGCTACCCCGGACAGGGACAGTATAATGTCCAGTGAAACTAAAAAAGGTGGTTGAAAGACTCCTTTTTCCGGGACTTTTTAAATGTGGGGGTCATGCAGGTTGGGGGTCATGCTGTGGCCGAGGACCAGTATAGTCAATGTCCAGTGAAACTAAAATGGTGGTTGAAAGACTCCTTTTTCCGGCACTTTTTAATCTGGGGTCATGCAGGTTTTTGGGGGTCATGCTGTGGCCCCGGACAGGTAAAGTCAATGTCCAGTGAAACTAAAATGGTGGGTTTAAAGACTCCTTTTTCCGGCACTTTTTAAATGTGGGGTCCCTGCAGGTTTGGGGCTCATGTGTGGCCCAGGACAGGTAAGTCAATGTCCAGTGAAACTAAAAATGGTGGTTGGAAAGACTCCTTTTTCCGGCACTTTTTAATCTTGGGGGCATGCAGGTTTGGGGCTCATGCTGTGGCCCCGGGCAGGTATAGCAATGTCCAGTGAAACTAAAAAGGGGGTTGAAAGACTCCTTTTTTCCGGCACTTTTTAATCTGGGGTCATGCAGGTTTGGGGCTCATGCTGTGGCCCAGACAGTATAGTCAATGTCCAGTGAAACTAAATGGTGGTTGAAAGACTCCTTTTTTTCAGCACTTTTTAATCTGGGTCATGCAGGTTTGGGGCTCATGCTGTGGCCCAGGACAGTTATATTCTATGGGCCAGTGAAACTAAAATGGTGGTTGAAAGACTCCTTTTGCGGCACTTTTTAAATGTGGGGTCATGCAGGTTTGGGGCTCATGCTGCGTTCCAGGACAGGGATATTCAATGTCCAGTTCAAGTAAAATGATGGTTCAAATCAAACTGCCTTCTGGCACTTTTTTTAATTGTGGGTCATGCAGGTTAAGGGTATGCTGGGTGCAAGACAGGATTTGTGAATGGTCTGTGATTTATTTTCTATGGCTTTTATAACCTAAGTGTGTTGCCTAAGATGTAGTACATATCCATTTGACTGTTGTGGATGTTAATTCCAGCTTCTCCAGCCCTGTTTTGGTGTAAGAATGAAGGTGTTGTTCCTCTCCCATAGACTTTAATGGTCCATCGATCATAATCTACCATCGACCATCGAATATCTTGTCGATGATGGTCGACTATCGACCATCGATCGATATCGATGGCCAACGTAATCGCTCAACACTACTTGTGACCATTGCAGTAAAAACTACTGGAAATACAGCAACCATGGGAACATGTGATCACAAGGGGACTACAGGTCATTGGATGGCGCATAACATATCATTACTAGTTAATAGGCGATAGGCACATTACATAAACTAATAATGATATGTTATGCGCCTCCGTGCGCAATGTGCCTCGATAGATGCATTACATACACTACCAACGATATGCTATGTCGCGGCACAAAGCATATCATTGGTAGTGTACTGTATGTAATGCGCCTATCGATGCGCATTGCGCACAGAGGCGAATAACATATCATTACTAGTTTATAGGCGATATGTGCATTACATAAACTAATAATGATATGTTATGCGCCTCCGTGCGCAATGCACCTCGATAGGTGCATTACCTACACTACCAATAATATGCTATGTGCCGCAATTTGCACAATGCCCCTTTTTAGGCGCATTGTGTTTACTATGCAAGGTATACCTGACGCCAGATTTTTGAGAGGATTGTACTTTCAGGCACATTTTACACTGATTTAATGCACCTAAAAACTATTAAAATAGCGTGTCGAACGTGATGTAGAACGCAAACATTTACTCGAACGAACAGTAAAATGTTTGGTTCGGCTCAAGTTCTAAAAAATTGTGAAGTTCAACTCGAACTTATCTTTTCTCGAACGGTTCGATCAACACTAATCACTACATATACAAAGACATTCTCCTAAAAAACAATAATTATCCAAGCAAGATTTTTTGTGTTTTTGTCTTTTGATTAATTGTAAGTTTTTTTTTTTTTGTTTGTTTTGTTTTTTTTTTACAGATTTTTCACTTCACAACAAATTTTATATGTTCACTAGCTGTCTTCTCAATAAATTTTTGTTGTTTGGAAGAATGTCTTTGTATATGTAGTGATGCCATCCTGTTTCGCATGTCCCCTTTAAGCTGCCTGTTTATATGTGACTTAATTATAATTTGCTCTGTATGGGTCGTTATTAAATGCGTGGAATCATCATTGGGACTAGACTGATTCAGCATGGTTGTGATGCTGTGTGTTTTTCTTACTTGGGGGGGATTTACGCTAAGCCCACAGTGTTAATATACTTTTGTGTTATATGGGAGGTTTTTTGGCACTATCTCTGCTGTATTTTTCCGATTATGTCCCTGACTCTTTGGACTGTCATCTTTTGACAAAGAGCTTTTATACTGCCCTATTAAAAACTAGGTAACAGGCTGTGCATTACTATATAGATTTTAGATTGGTTTTTCCTTTTTTTAATACGGCAGCGGTTATTTCCAATCATTGAGCATGCGCAAGTAATGCTCAACATGTATAGAGATCTGTCTTCATGAACGTCACAGGTTCTATTGGCAGATTAGCCCAAGAAGCTTCTAAAGATGTACAGTGGAGATTGGTCGCACTGTCGTGGTGTCAGTGCTATAGACAGTTTGGACCGCTCTTTATCTATGGGAAAACAAGCCTTGGAAACTTCCGGCCGTGCACAGTTCATGATGAAAGACGCTGATTTTTCTCTTCTTACAGCTGGGTGTTATTTTTATGATACTATGTAAGCGGTGCTGGTTCCCACCCCCTTATTAATATTTTCATCTTTTTTTACTTGCTATTTATAATGTTATTTTCTGTATAATGTTGTCATATATTAACACATTGATGCACTTTTTTGCCACTTTTATTGCATTACACGTGTTTGCATTTATGAATTTTTGGGGGGGATTATGGCAGTGTATATGATGCTATCACTGTGTGGAAACAGCAAGGAGGCACTGTTTCTGTAAGTAGGGCACAAAAAAGGAACTATCACTGCATGGAGTGCATTAAGAGAGCACTATTGCTGTGTACAGGAAGTAAGGGTGCACTATTACTGCATTGATGTGACTAGGAGGGCAGTTTTTCTGTGTACAGGAAGTAAGGGGGTACTTTTACTGCATTGATGCCATTAAGAGGGCACTATTACTATGTGAGGTACACAGGGGGGGCATGAAAATTCATAGGCACTATTACTGTTTGGGAGATAACTGGCACTATTTTTATGCAGTAAATATAGTTATGACAGCACTAGAGGCAACAGCAGGTAGATTTAATAACATATATTGTATCAGGACCCACTTACTATACATGGGCAGTCTCCTGCTTGTGGGATGCAATGCCCTGCAAGGGTTAATTTATCTGGTCTGTGTTTCTTTTTGCAGAAATGTGCCGCTGGCGGCGGTCTGTGTGCGTACATGTATAATTACATGTGTGCCGCAGCCCTGCCAGTGGCACCCAGGTTTGCATACGTTTTTTCAGAAATGTTTTTGTGTGCAGAAACATACGTTATACTTGGTGTACATTGATTTTAACCTATATGGAAAGGAAGGGGTGCTTCCATTTTGTGTTTCTGTCCCCGCCCACTCTCACAGGCTGTCATAAGAAGGGCAGCTTTGCAGGTTGGGTGTTTTTTATTTTTTCTCTCTGAATAATGGAGGTCGGTTGACCCAGCGGGAGGCCTGATTGGCTCAATTGAGAGGTAAAGATAGGATAGGACTGCCCGATTTGATATCACGTGAAAGTCGTGGGCAGCTTAAACATCTTTTGATCAAAATATGTGAACCGAGAGTCTCAAAGTTTTTCATGTATGATAGATAGCATAAATGCTTCTTTAGGGATTTCCACGTAGTGTATTGCCCTTTTTGCAGAAATGTGCCGCTGGCGGCGGTCTGTGTGCGTACATGTGTGCCGCAGCCCTGCCAGTGGCACCCAGGTTTGCATACGTTTTTTCAGAAATGTTTTTGTGTGCAGAAACATACGCTATACTTGGTGTACATTGATTTTAACCTATATGGAAAGGAAGGGGTGCTTCCATTTTGTGTTTCTGTCCCCGCCCACTCTCACAGGCTGTCATAAGAAGGGCAGCTTTGCAGGTTGGGTGTTTTTTTTATTTTTTCTCTCTGAATAATGGAGGTCGGTTGACCCAGCGGGAGGCCTGATTGGCTCGATTGAGAGGTAAAGATAGGATAGGACTGCCCGATTTGAGATCACGTTGAAAGTCGTGGGCAGCTTAAACATCTTTTGATCAAAATATGTGAACCGAGAGTCTCAAAGTTTTTTCATGTATGATAGATAGCATAAATGCTTCTTTAGGGATTTCCACGTAGTGTATTGCCCTTTTTGCAGAAATGTGCCGCTGGCGGCGGTCTGTGTGCGTACATGTATAATTACATGTGTGCCGCAGCCCTGCCAGTGGCACCCAGGTTTGCATACGTTTTTTCAGAAATGTTTTTGTGTGCAGAAACATACGTTATACTTGGTTTACATTGATTTGAACCTATATGGAAAGGAAGGGTGCTTCCATTTTGTGTTTCTGTCCCCGCCACTCTCACAGGCTGTCATAAGAAGGGCAGCTTTGCAGGTTGGGTGTTTTTTTATTTTTTCTCTCTGAATAATGGAGGTCGGTTGACCCAGCGGGAGGCCTGATTGGCTCGATTGAGAGGTAAAGATAGGATAGGACTGCCCGATTTGAGATCACGTTGAAAGTCGTGGGCAGCTTAAACATCTTTTGATCAAAATATGTGAACCGAGAGTCTCAAAGTTTTTTCATGTATGATAGATAGCATAAATGCTTCTTTAGGGATTTCCACGTAGTGTATTGCCCTTTTTGCAGAAATGTGCCGCTGGCGGCGGTCTGTGTGCGTACATGTATAATTACATGTGCGGCCGCAGCCCTGCCAGTGGCACCAGGTTTGCATACGTTTTTTCAGAAATGTTTTTGTGTGCAGAAACATACGTTATACTTGGTGTACATTGATTTTAACCTATATGGAAAGGAAGGGGTGCTTCCATTTTGTGTTTCTGTCCCCGCCCACTCTCACAGGCTGTCATAAGAAGGGCAGCTTTGCAGGTTGGGTGTTTTTTTTTATTTTTTCTCTCTGAATAATGGAGGTCGGTTGACCCAGCGGGAGGCCTGATTGGCTCGATTGAGAGGTAAAGATAGGATAGGACTGCCCGATTTGAGATCACGTTGAAAGTCGTGGGCAGCTTAAACATCTTTTGATCAAAATATGTGAACCGAGAGTCTCAAAGTTTTTTCATGTATGATAGATAGCATAAATGCTTTTTTAGGGATTTCCACGTAGTGTAACACCCTGGGAGAGACTCTGTTCCTGAGCTCAGGAGTGACAGCTCTACAGCCACTCTTAACAAGGGTGTGTCACAAAGGCCAATAGGAGGGCTTAAGCCCCGCATGAAATCAGCTGCAAGGACGGTGTCTGGCCGCATCATTTAAACCTCCTCAATTCCTTCCTGCTTTACCTGTGAAAGGTTCTCCTGTCTGTTTTTCCCTTGTTTCCATATTGTGCATTCCTTATTACCTGACTTCGGCTCGTGTTCTTGACCTCAGCTTGTCTCCTGATTCAGTACCTTGTTCCTGACAGTGTTTTGACCCCTGGCTTGTTTTCTGGTTATCCTCCCATTTTCCAATTTGTGGCCTGACATTACCGCTCTGTTGCCGATTTGGACTGTCTAACCTTTCTCTCCCCTGACAGGCTCTGCACCTAGCAGCATAGGGACTGACGCCCAGTTGGGGGTCTGCCATTATGGCAGTTCGTCAAGTAGGCAGGGACAGTGGGCTGGGGTTTAGTCAGGGCTCACTGTACTTCCCTTGACGTGACATATTGATTGTGTGAGATGCAATGCACAATAAGATACTTAATGATGCAGAAATTAAGGTTAGAAACTATAATTACATTATTAAACCATCTGAGTATTCTATTAACGTATGTAATCTTAGTGTACATAGCCCTTTGCTGATTTTTTTTAAATCAAAAAGTATGTATTTTATTGGTTTTATTTATATAAAACAACAAAGTAAAAATTTCTTTACACCACCCATCTCTCTATAGCAGGATATTAAGAAGAATTAACATGTTGTTAGGTAATGTGTCAAAAAAACATACAAAAGAGAAGGATAGACAGATCTCTGAACTCCATCAATTAACAATTCTCTTAACATACGCTTCTCCTAAAATAGTTTCTCCATCATATTAGGCACTGTTCTAAAAAATCATAGCACAATAACCACAACCACACATATCAACTAATATTCAGCAATTAGTAGCAATAAGCTACATTACACACGTCCAGCTTAGCTACATGCACATTATACACACTAAGCTCAGCTACATGCACATTACATGCAGCTCTGCAGCAGGCACATATAACACACACATACACAGCTCTGCTTCAACTCATCCAACAGTGATCACAACCAGTACAGCAGAATTCTGCAGACAGTGAGCAGCATCACATGACTCCCCCCCTCTGTGTGACATCACAGGTCCTGGAAGCACACCGCAGTCACATGATTCCTCTCCTCCATGTGATATCATTACAGGTCCTGGAAGCGCCAGCACTTTTGTGTTATGTGAGTTGTACTTTGGATCATATAACTTGTATAACATATGCACTAGAGTATAAGCTCAGGGAGGCTTTTTCAGCATAAAAAATGTGCTGCAAAAGTCAGCTTATACTCGAGTATATACAGTCATTTTAAATAGATTTAAAATAAAATACACAAATCTCAAAAAGGCAATATAGCAACAACAAGCAAGCAAGTTACTCAATAGCTGGAAATGTTATCACCATTTCTGTCAAGCCATATTTCTGATTTTGAGATATACAAACTTTTATGAACTCAGATGAAAATTTACCGTAACATATACTGATGTAGCAAGCAACACAGAAATATTCAATGTGTTAATGCTATTAACCTAACCCAACATCAGTACTCTTTTAGCACTCTTACACATGCTACACTATTGCCATAGTAACCAAAAAAGGAGATGCTTCCTACATCTATAGTCTGTATTAAAAAAAACTATATATAGATGTATAAAATCTCTGATTGTGAAGAAAAAATTAAAGATTGTCTACATATAATACAATTTTTTCTTAGAGATCACCATTACTAAATCGTTCAGCTCTTGAAGATTTTCTAAGAGTCACTGCCAGGGACTCTATTTTAACCATGAGAGAATAACATTACCAAAATCCATTGTTTTCAGTGTAGTCCGTGAATAAATATATTTGGCATATCAAATTCTTTCCATGCAGTCAATTACTTTCAGGGGTTAAAGACTTTCCAGACACTTTGAGAACTGAAAGATCCGCCTGGAGCTGTAAGTGGTTTCGGTGATAATTTTATTCCTGACGTAAACGTGATGCCCCATATGTCAGGATTAAGGTTATCATTGAAATGCGTCAGCGTTTGTACCTCAACATGCTTGCACCAATATTTTCTAATATGAATGGAATAAAAGCAAGAATTTTATTAAACCTGAACAGTAGAGTTATAGGGGAACATGTATGATTGGAGCTTTCACACATTTTCAGGCGTATAATGCGTCTCACTGTGCCGGTTCGCTGTCGGACGCACCTATTAGGCACAAGGTTCGCCACTTTGTAATGCGCCTAACATGAAGGGGCATTCTGTGGACATTATGGGGCGGGATGCTCCACATTCGAAAACTCCGACGCATGTATGAATGGGGGGCCGGCAAAGTGAGGCGCAGTACAGCTCTGACAGGCAGAACTATTTCAATGTGGTCTGTCTGCTGGAGGCATCGAAGTTTGCACCGCATTTATGAGCGCACTTCGGCACCGACATACATCAGGCGCAGTTTACCCGGTAAAAAACGTGAAAACAGGAGCTTCGACACGCCGATCTTCATACATGTCCCCCATAGAGTCTTCTATTATTGAATATAAAATTCTTTGTCTCCATCCAGCTGTTTAGATATTTTAACAGGCTTCTAAATGTTCACTTGACTAAAGGTGTTGAGCATACAGACTACATGATCACAATGTACTATAGTGGTGATCACTTTAGAAAGTCTAATAGCCAAAATTTTGACATCTGCTGTAAACAGCAAGATATGCCTGTATTATTCTGCTAATTGAATATCTTTCTTAAGCTCTGTAGCTGTAGAGGAGCATGGAATAAAGCCATGTGAAGATGGGGAAGCAGGTAGAGATGGGTGAATTTCTAAAAAATTAGATTTGCCAACTTCTCCGAAGTTCCTGAAAAAATTATTTTCGGCCCGAATTAATTTGGGACAAATTGTGTTAAAAAACAGCTATTTCCTGTCTGCAGAGAGCCTGTAGGGTGCTGTAGAACATTGTGCCATACCTAAATATGCAGAGGGAGCTTGGTTTTGTCTTCACTCAATGCTGTGTTTTAGTATGACACGCACATGACAGACGCCACTCTTAGAATCGCTTCACTCTAAAATTCCCTGGGCACTTACGGGGGCAAAACTGACCAAAAAACTGAAGCAGGAATGCAGCCTGATAAAGTCATGGCAGCGCCAGCTGGAAAAAAACAAGCTGAGGGCTAAGATCCTACGATAGCGTCAAAGAACACAGTACTAGGTTACTGGAGCCGGCACAGGTCTCAGCACAGGAAGGGGACGTCACAGCAGGGGTCACTCCATGAGGCCAGAGCTTTAAACCGTCACAGAATATGACAGAACCTGTTCTGTTAGATGCTGATACATGTAGAGGCCCCCCCGAATGAGTGGAGAGGGTGTCGGCAGTAATTTTGCATTGACGTCTCTTATCATTTTGCCCTTCCTTTCATCTGTCAGTGTCCGCTTTCAATCGGTCAATAATCCATCAGTATTGCTAAGGCCAAAAACAAACAGGAATTGATCCAAAACAGAGATAACCAGTAAATGGGATATTTGCATGTCTTCTGTGTTCTGTATCCACTCCTGCTTTTGGCTAGACAATCCTGATCCTTCCAATTCCTTCTGAAAGGTGAAAAGAAGGGGAAAACTAAACATAGTGGCAATGTCATAGAGCGGTGAGGGTGGAAACAGCATTAGGAAACCACGGGGTGTTCCAGTGAGACAGCGGTCACTTGGGGCGCATCATGGTAGGCCACAGGGGGACAATAAAAAAATTCTGGAGGTGGCAGCAGCATAAGAAGCCCACAGAGTGGCACAATGACACAGTGTGGCGGTGACGGCATCAACAGCAGCAGCAGCATGAGGTCAGAAAGTGGCAAAATTATAAATTCTGGAGGTGGCAAAAAAACAGGAGTAGGACACAGAGTGGCACAATGACAGATTGTGGAGGTGATGGCAGCAGCAACAGCATGGGGTCAGAGAGTGGCACAATGAAAAATTCTGGAAGTGGCACCAACAGGAGTAGGCCACAGAGTGGCACAATTACAGAGTGTGGAGGTGAGAGCAGCAGCAACAGCATGAGGTCAGAGTGTAGCACAATGACAAATTCTGGAGGTGGCCCAACGGGATTTAGGCCACAGAGTGGGCACAATGACAGAGTGTGAAGGTGACGGCAGTAACAGCATCAACATGAGGTCATAGAGTGGCACATGACCAGTGGGAGGTGACAGCACAGCAGCATGAGGTATAGAGTGGCACAATGACAGAGTGTGGAGGTGACGGCAGCAGCATCAGCAGCAGCAGCATGAGGTCAGAGAGTGGCACAATGACACAGTGTGGAGGTCACGGCAGCAATAGCAGCAGCAGCATGAGGTCAGAGAGTCGCACAATCACACAGTTTGAAGTTGATGTCATCATCAGCATCAGCATGAGGTCAGAGAGTTGCACAATGACAAATTCTGGAGGTGTCACCAACAGGTGTAGGCCACAGAGTGGCACAATTACACAGTGTGGAGGTGACGGCATTAATAGCAGCAGCAGCATTTGGTCAGAGAGTGGCAAAATGACAAATTCTGGAAGTGGCAAAAAACAGGAGTAGGCCACAGAGTGGCACAATGACAGATTTGTGGAGTCACGACAGCAGCAGCATGAGGTCAAAGAGTGGCACATTGACAGAGTGGAGGTGACACAAACAGGAGTAGGCCACAGAGTGGCACAATGACAGAGTGTGTAGGTCACGGCAGCAGCAGCATGAGGTCATAGAGTGGCACAATGACAGGGTGTGGAGGTGACAGCAGCAGCAACAACAGCAGCAGCAGCATGAGGTCAGAGAGTGGCACAATGACACATTGTGGGGGGTTCACGGCACCAGCAACAGCGCAGCATGAGGTCTTTAGATTTGGCACAAAGACAGAGTGTGGAGGTGGCTGGCAATACCAGTCCCTGGTAAAGATGGTGGTAGGAAGATAGAGAAACTGGCAGCAGATGTGTGGCATCAGGCGGGTGGCGGCATCAGAATAGTGGCTGAGGCAGGTCGTTTGAATCCAGACTCATTTCTCAAAGTTTTGGTGAGGCATCATGGCTGATGAAATCTGACGCCTAAGGCTTTGGGGTGTGTGGAATCCTGGGACGTTTCCACGCCTGATTCTTCTTGACAAGGTCCACATTTCCGGTGGACAAGCGGGTTCTCTTTGGGGTAACAATGGTCCCCGCCACACTGAACACCCGCTCTGATGCCACGCTACTGGCCGGGCAGGACAGCTTCTCCACTGCAAACTCGGCAAGTTGTGGCCACAAATCCAATTTGGCTGCACAGTATTCCAGCAGATCTTCTAACTGGGGTGGCAGAGTGCTGTCCAAGTAGGCTACGATCTGTTGGTTCAGGGTCTGCTCCAGGTCCTGCTGCTGCTGGTGAGTGCCCTCCTCACTAGGCGGGAGAAGGAAGCTGCTCATCAGGGGACTCAAGACTTAGGTTTCTGCTGATGGAGCTGGTACTGCTCCTCCCCCCCCCCCACCTTCCCACAGCAGCCGTGGCGTGGTAGTGAGCGTTTGAGGAACCCCCCGGTCAGACCTGTCAGAGGTTTGGACCTTGCTGCACATAGGCAGCGGCCAACTGACTACGGAGGATTTCTCTATAGTATTTGAGTTTGTCCTCCCTCTCAGCAGCTGGAAAAAAGGCTCCCATTTTGAACCGGTAGAGAGGGTCCAAGAGGGTGGATAGCCAGAAGTCATCCCTCTGCCGGATGGTGACTATTCGGCTGTCGCTAGCCAGGCAAATCAGAATGCTGTGGGCCATGTGCGCAAGTGACTCTGAGGGGATCCCTGCCTCCATCTCCACTGTATACTGCCACGGTGCTTGGGGGTCATCTGCCTCGCCTTCCTCATCTCCATCTATTTCCTGGCCTCCTCAAATGGCCTCAGCATACGGCAGATGTCACGCCCGAGCTGCCACTGGCTGACATCAAAGTTACACAGGGGAGTACTCCTGTCCACCTGGATCATCAAAAATTCGTTAATGGCCTTTCTCTGTTTTTTTACAGTTGGTCTAACATGTGCAGGCTGGAATTCCAACGGGTGAAAACATCGCATATCAGCGTGTGTGGTTGGGGGGGGGGGCGTTCTGCTGCTGCAACTCGAAGTGTGCCTGGCTTTTTAGGAATGGATGAAGTGCATGCACAGTTTCCTGGCCATTTTCAGAATGTTCTGAAGATCGGTGGAAGACTTCAGGAACCTTTTCACAACCAGATTGAACACTTGCGCCATGCAGGGCGCATGGACCATCCCTTCTAGGTGCAGCGCAGACACCATGTTACTCCCATTGTCCGTCACCATGATTCTGATTTGCAGTTGGCACGGAGAAAGCCACACATCGATTTCTTGCGGCATGACGCATGATGTGTGACTTTGTTCCCCGAGGCAGGCCAGGTGTAGCACTGCGTGACACCACTGTGCCCTTCACATGTGGTATGATGAAGCAGTACTTGTGGAGGCTGAGATGGTGGTGGTGGTGGCGGTGGAGGGAAGGAGGTGGACATTGGTGCAGGAGCAGCAGTTTGACAACGTGGAGGAGGGAAAACGGTGTCTCCTGTCCAAGTTGTTGGTGTGGCTGGGCAGGAAGCCATTCACCCAGTGGGGCCGTAAAGGACATGTTTCTGTCCCTGACCGTAGTTAGCTCCAGATGTCCGCGTGCCGTGCACCCTTGGAACAAACCGATAGGGGTAAGGACTGGCCCACAATTTTGTTTACATATTTGTGAAGGGCTGGTACTGCCTTTTTGTCAAATAAATTTTCAGCTTGGACTCTCCAAACCCCGGCTCGGCCAAGCCATTAGTTCTCTGTACGGTGCAGAGTCCACTATTTGGAAAGGGAGGGGCTGCAGTACCAACAACTTGGACAGGAGCACGGTCAGCTTCTGCACCGTAGGATGGTTGGACGCATACTGTTGTCTCTTTGCAATTACCTCGTTGAACGACTGCTGGCGCCATGAGTAGCGAGGAGCAGGAGCATCTGGACTGGGAGATGATGGCAAAGAGAAACAGCTCCCTTCTGCAGAGGTGGTAGAGCCTTGACTAGCCGCAATGGCATGTGTGTCACTGGCCGCTGCCGCTGCTGTTGCTGCGGCAGCAGGATGGACCACCACATCTGAGCCACGTTTCTCTCAGGCCACCGGATGGTGATGCTGCATGTGTTGACGTAGGGCCGTTGTGCCAATGTTAGCCTCCTGGCCACGCTTCACTTTCTGCCCACAGATTCTACATATACCCATGTTTGGCTCCTCCAGTCTCTTAGCAAAAAACTGCCATACCGCCGAGCAGGTGATTCTACCGCCAACGCTTCACACTGAGTGACTACTACCACCGCTGCCTCGCTGAGCCCCTGTGCCGCTACTTTCTTGACCTGCGAAGCGGGTTTACTACCCCGTTGCCATTTGGCTTCTGACTTCGCACTGCTGCTACCCTGCTGACTCACGGCCACACTACTCACTTGCTGGCTGCACCGCTGCCTGACGCGCAAGCTGACTCCCTCTTCTCCTGACGATGATGACGTCCTTGCTTCACCAGGTTCCCAAGTGCGGTCGTCTACATCATCATCGATTATTGTTGGATCTTCACAGTCTTGGTATGCAGAGGCTGACCCCTCACAACATGACATCCTATGCAACTCCCCACACCCATACTTTGCCGCCTACTGCAAGAATCAGGGGATATCGGACCCACCTCTTTGCTGCCAAGTAGCTGCTGACTGTCCTCAAATTGTTCATCCTCGCTGTATAGTTGCGTTGAGCCCAGACCACATAGTAGACCTCTTGCTGAGGGAACCGAACAGGACAGAAGCGAGTTGAGGACAGGTGAGGGCCGCTGACCCGCTCCCGGGCCTTGCCAACTAAGGGTTGTGTCTGACGTTCCCACCGACTCTTGGATGGGGTTGTCAGATGCCATCTGGAAGGAGTGGATGACTAGTCAACCAATCAAGAATCCTTGGGTTGCTGGTCAACACACGGGGCCCCTAGATGACACCAGCAGTTTGGCCACACCGAGTGACCCTGCTGCGACGTCCCCTTACTGTGATGCGACCTTTTGCCTGCTCCAGGAATGTTTGTGCCACTGGCACTCGCATGTGAAGAGCCTGCCACCCCTTGTCTAACATACTGTTTGTTCAAAAAAATTTTCCCAAAATTTGTTTAATGAAGATATCTGTATATGATAAATACATGCCCTGTATTGGACTTCAAATGAACCCACTAACAGGCTTGGGTAACCCTTGGATATAAATTATGCTACAGAAATCACCAGGAAACAATTAACTGGTATGTGGCGTGTAAAAACGCTGCGTATTTTACTGAATATAAAAGCACAAACAGGCTTAATTAACCCTTGGATATAAGTTTCGCTATAGAAATCACTAGGAAAAACTTAACTCGTATATGGCGTGTAAAAACGCTGTGTATTTTACTTAATATGGAAGCACAAACAGGCTTAAATAACCCTTGGATATAAGTTGCGCTACAGAAATCACCAGGAAAAAATTAACTCATATGTGGTGTGTAAAAACGCTGTGTATTTTACTGACTCCAAAAGCACAAACAGGCTTAGATAACAGGCTTGGATATCCAATGCGCTCCAGAACTGACCAGATGGCATTAAAATGTATATGGGACAGAACCAGACCATCCCTGGACTTGAATTACAATTTCCCCAACAAAAATGAATCAAAATGATAATGGAAGAGGAGCAGTCTCTGATAAAAGCAGTGAACCCCCCACTAAAAAAAAAATCGACTGTTAAAAACAAATTTCTTTTGTGTGAGATCTCTGCAACAACAGTTGCAGCAGCGGCACAACGCGAGAGCAGTGTGAGCAGCTAGCATGGGTCCGGAATTATATAGTTGCTGTGTAGTCACATGGAATCCCCGGGTCTTCTGATTGGCTTCATCTCTGCCACATGTATTAGAGGGTGTTCATTCTTCTCGAGTTCTTTTTGCCCCATGTAAACGCATGTGTGTTGCAGCATTTAAGCAAATTAAAACTATGCTTCCTCTGCGAATACCCAAACTTCTATTTCGTGCAGATCCAAAGTTTTCCTGAAATTCTAAACGAAGTCCACTTCGTTAGAATCAATTCACCCATCTCTCGCAGCAGGACATTCTTATATGTTTAAAACAGCTCAACCAACTGGCTCCTACGGGCATTATCATTGACCTTACTTTACAGAGCTTATGTACTGTAATGTTTCAAGGTTTATTTAAAGAAAGAAAGACAGTACATGGTATACGAAACAGTCCTTAAACATAGATAGAAAGGGAAGTGGATTCTTGGAACTATGGAGGGCAGATATCTATCCAACCACGGTGGACGTGAGAAACAGGTGGACGTGAGGAACAGGTGCCGTAAGGCAGGGCAATAGTCCTGGGGACAATGGAGACCAGAAAGGCATGACAGTGGGGAACTGTAGACTGGAATAGCAGATCGTACCACAGGAGCAACGGAGGAACTGTAGACTGGAATAGCAGACCTGACCCCAGACAACAAGAGACTGTAGGACTAGAACTTAACTGAACACATGGAGCACAGAGAAACCCCATTTTAGGCTGAACTAGCAGATGGATGTAGGCACTGGAAACAATGGACACAGGAACAGCGGAAGATGACAGACTGGAGCTGAGGCTAGCCGGCAGATAACAGGGCAGTATTCCAGCAAGAGACAGGGAAAAACATTCAAAAACCACGACAAAGACAGAGAAAAGATCAGATGGATCAGGGGATAGGAACCAGGCAGGCGACATAAGGCTAGAGTACAGGAACACAGAATCACCAGGACACGGAGAGCTTTAGGCAGGTGCAGCAGACCCGAGCCTATTGCACCAGTACTCAGGCCCAGACTGAAGACAGAGGTTGGGCTATATAACTGGGCCTGATAGCTGAAGAACTACACCTGAGAGAGTGTTCAAAGTCTGATGTTAACTGTCGCCTTGCTGGATGATAACAACAGTCAGAGCAGAGGCCAGATTCCAACCTCCAGGATCAAAGGGGAAGTTGCTGTCAGACAGGAGGCAAGGAGATTTGCATATCATGACATGTACATTGCACCTGCTCAGGTTCTCCTATGTAGCATTGTGTATTTTTGACCTACAGTAAATATAGTGGTCCCTCAACAGGTAATACCAATTGGTTTTGGGGTGACCGTTGTATGTTGAAACCATAACTCTTTGTAAAACTGGCAACTGGTTATGAAGCTCCAAAATGTCATCCAACATAATGCAAAATTAAGACTAAAGAAAATTATGCAAATAACTAATACAGATAAAGCAAGTTCTTACATATAATAATAATCAGAAAGAGCTTCTGGAAACTTATTTATACAGAATGTACCAGAAAAAAGAAAATGGGACTCTAACATGGTGCACAAAAAGGACCATCATTATAGAGCATTAAAAAAGGTATACAGACTCCTGTGTACATTGTAAAAACATATCACAGCATTGCACCTCACTAAGACAGATGTTTTATAAGTAAAATATTCATGATAAATGGTTGAATCTTTCATCAATCATATGAGCTACAGATTGTCCGTGTCTGTGATATTGTGTCGTGGGTGTGGCTTCAAGTTGCAATGTCCCAGGAAAGACTTTTGTATGTTGAAAATATTTTATCCTGAGGCCATTGTTAAGTGAACACTGTATGGCCTTTACTATACTTCCATATCCAGAGTACAAGGAAGATTGTTGGGCTCAAATTACATATTAGAGCAGCAATTACCAAATAATGATGGTCACTGTTGAAAGCTTTCAGCTATACTTCTTGTCTTTACATCACAGGCTAAACCCTACTTAACCGTTAAGATACATGTCGTATGAAAGAGTTTTTCACCCTTTTTCTAGCATACAATGCACCTGAGTCGGCTACGATGTCTAATGCACCTAACGTATGTGTTCGTAACACTCAACACTTTGGAATGTTCTGGGGGCGTTCTGGAGGTGTGTCGCGCCACATTTGTTAGATTAGACACATATATGAATGTGGTTCGGCAAAACTAGGCGCATTACTGCTTTCACAGGCAGACCTATTTCAATATAAAAAAAAAGCAATTACGGATCCTGGCTCACCTTGATTGCTGTGTTACACACCTGGCTCACCCCTATGCAGCCTCAGCTGCTTGCCTGCATGGATCTTGGTCCTCAGTCTCCGGATATGTGGAAATAGCAAAGCAAAGCATTCGTTGATCCAGCTGTACCTTGAAAGGCAGTGATATTCTTTATTGAATTTCCAATACAGAGGTTAAATCGTGGTAAAAACCAACGCATTTCAGGCTCAAACAAATCGCCCTTGTTCATAGTCACATTAGTAAATGCAAACACTGACATTAAATAGGGAAGTACCACGTACGTCATTACTGACATCAAACAGTGAAATCTTTTTCCTTTTTTCTTAACCCTTAATGCAGTGAATATGAAAACAACAATTTAAAAACGTACAACCACTCTAAATTTTAATCAGCGTATATCATTATTGTTTTAATGTGTAATCAATGTATAATCAATCCTAATGAATATATGCTAAATCATTACGCAGATTTAATCCTAATGGTGTTCTAGTCTGCAATTCCAATATCCAAAAGGCTTCTCTTAAATGGTCCTTCTTTTGCCAGTCCCCTCCCCTTTTAGGTCGTTCTACTTTTTCAATAGCAAAACATGTGGAATTTTGTACATCACCCTACGCCCTTACAAAGTGCTTAACAGCACCTGATGTAATATGATGATTTCTTATACTACTTAAATGTTCTGATAAACCTATTTTAAACTTTCGAATGCTGCTGCCCACATAAGGTTTATCACCACATTTACAATATATAGCATAAACAACGTGATCTGTATTACAATTCATAAAACTCGATATTAAGTACTCTTTCCTTAGGACTTGTTTGTTTTTTGACTACATATTGGCACACATTACATCTCCTCCCTCCACAGGGAAAAAATCCTTTTTGGGATAGCCATATTTTATTTTGGAGTGTACTTGGTGATACCTCACCTCCTATTGTTCTATTCTTTTTCGGTTTTACAAAAGCATCCTTATCTAAAATTTCTGCTAATTACGAATTTGTCTCAAAATATTTATATTCTTATAGAACAACCTTTTAATTTGTACAAAATTAGCGTTATATGAGGTAGAAAAGATCAAAGTTTTTATCTTCAAAATAGGGATCATTTTTGTTCTTATAATTTCTTTCATTTAAACAGTCCTTCTGCGTTTTGTTTTTGATTTTATTCACAGCTTTATTAATCTGTATATCTCGATAGGCTATTATTTTAAGTCTATTGCAGATATTAATTTTGTCTTTTTCAAAATCTTCATCTCTAGTACAGGCTCTTCTGGCCCTAATAACTCTCCCAAAGCAATAGAATCAATAGTATTTTGGGAATGACAACTGTCTGCCCTAACTATGGTATTACCACTTATTGGCTTCCTGTAAAGGGTGGTAACCACTTTTGACTTCTCCAGCAACACATCCAAAAAAGGGACACTTTTTAAAATCAAAATTAAATGTGTACTGTAAGTTGTATTCATTGTTATTAAGGTATTTAAAAAATTCCGGTATGGACGCCACATCATGACCCCCAAATTACAATGAGGTCATCAATGTAGCGCCCATACCAGAGAATGCAGTGTCCAAAAGGATTTTCAGAATGAAAAATGGTATGGTGCTGCCACCAGGACATGTATAAATTTGCTATAGCTGGTGATGATTTTGATCCCATGGGTACCCCCACCTGTTGTAGGTAATATGTACTGTCAAATCGAAAATAATTATATTTTAGCAGAAACTCTATACTCTCAATAAGAAACAATTTTAGTTCCTCCTCTTATGTACTAAATTTGTTTAGATGATATTCTACAGCTGGTAATACCAAATGTTGGGGAATACTAGAGTATAAATTCACTACATCTAGAGTAAGCCACGTATAATTAGATGACCAAGAAAAATTCTGAAAAGTTTGTAATACAGAAGTACTATCCTTTAAATATCCTGGGCTTGTTTGTACTAATGGTTGCAGGTATTTATCCACAAAATTACTTAATCTTTCCATAAGGTTGTTATTACTAGAGATGATAGGTCTCAAACCGGGTGGAAATTGGTCCTTATGTAATTTCGGTACTCCATAAAATATGGGCACCTGTGGATTCTCAATTTCAAGGAAAATTTGGCGTTGGTTTGCATTTAAGGGCACCCAGTTGAGCCTCCCCTCAAGAAGCCTAAGTTATTTTTCAATAACAAAACATGTGAAATTTTGTACATCACCCCCATGTTGTTTTACAAAGTGTTAACAGCACCTGATGTATTATGATTTTCTTATACTTTCTAAATGTTCTGATTAAACGTATTTTTTAAACTTTGAATTGCTGCTGACACATTAAAATTTTCACAACATTTAAAAATTTATAGCATAAAGACGAATCTGTATCACAATTCATAAAACTCGATATTAAGTATTCTTTCTTGGACATTTTCACTGTTTTAAATGTTTGTTTTTGACTACATAGTGGAAAATATTACATTCCTTCTCTACAAGGAAAATCCTTTTTGGGATAAACCCTATTTTATTTTGGGGGTGTACTTGTAAATTTTACTTTTTTATTACCTCACCTAATTGTTTATTTTTTTCGGTATTTTCAAAGCATCCTTTATCTAAAATTTCTGCTAATTGCGGATCAACGAATGCTTTGCTTTGTTATTTCAGTATAGTCTGCCTGAGCCTGAGAAGTCAAAGTGAAGCTTGCTGTAAGGGAAGAAATGTCAAATATTTCTCAACTTACACTAGTTCAATAATAAATTGTAATTTCTAATAATTATCAAGCTATATAAAATGTAATTATTTACATATAATAAAAATGTTATCATCTAAAATTAATATAAAAATATATAATATCCCAAAAATATAAAAATATCTCCTATAAAATGTATTTAAAACTAAAAGAATCTAAAACTAATTTTACATTAAATAACACACTGATGATGTTGATCAGATTTTTTACATTTTAATTTTTACTTCATTAAATTTGAAACGAATTTTTGCTGCTCTCACCCTTTATTCCACATACGGAAAGAGCCAGCACACCACAGGTCTTGCTGGGACTTGTGGTCCTCCAAGCAGGATTAGTACCATAGTTTCTATTCACTGACATGCTATTCTAATGACTTTTTTCTTATTTCCAGCCTATCTATGGCCTTTATACATAATGCGCCTAAGTTTCGTAATGTGCCTAACACATAGGCGAGGCGCGTCAAACTTTACACACCATTTATGAACGCACAAAAACCACTTTCATTCATCAGGCGCATTATACACTGAAAATGTGACTCGTCTATTCAATTTGACATGCCTTCCTTCATACATGTCACCCTTAATGTTGTTTTTTAATATGTCTCATGCTTCGTAACCTTTATTGCACATTTATGTGATAATAAAATAAAAATCCTGGTGATTTTTTATGGTCTTAAATGATGTTACAAGGTACACTGTATTGAAACTGTTTTGAAGACATTTATCTGCTACTGAGGAATTTCTTCTACTGATTTATTCACAAATACCACTAGACTTTATAGATTATACGCACAAAGATATCAACAAAATTTACAATTCAATTACAAGTTAACATGCACATGTACTTTATAGATGGTGGTCCAGTCCAACAATGGACAAAATCACAGATGTTGGTTATTAGGTATTTTAAATTATCTTGAAATAAAGAGAAGAAGTAAACAAATTAATGAGCAAATTAAGAAGATCCAATATGGTGTGCAGCACAAAAATTATTTTATATTGAAAATGAGCCATCTTTCTTGGTAAGGTAGGTTTCACCCCCAGTGTTTAAAAGAAAAAAAAAACACTGCAATTCATGGTGCAATGAAATCCAGAAATGAATTCACTTTTTGTTTGCCTTTTTTTGGCTAAAACTGCTGCAGGCAGTTAAGATAAGACACATCAGGGAGTAACATCACAATCCCAGAAGGGTTTATGTGTTTAAAATACCTCTTTAGCGAGGGAAAACAGAAGCCCAGCCCCCATCTTGTTACGGGGGTAGTGTGAGGATGTCATCACATCAGTTTGTATCAGTCAAAGAAAGACTGGGTGGAGGCAACATGCAGGTGGCAGAGACATGGAGGCAAAGTACAGTCATTCTGGGATGGACCCCTAGCATCAGTTCATTGGTGAGCCCTAGGCACAACAATCTAACACTGGCTCTGTGAGTTCAGTAGAACTTGTATTTTATTTCTTTATAGTCCTGATTATTCTGAGTTAAGGAGTCCAACATATGAGCTTACCAGTGTTTGACAGCTAATTCTTTAGGCAAAATCATACAAGAACAGTTATCAATCCCTGATTACACCACCCACTGGACTCCTTAACCCAGAATAAACAGGGATTTAAACAAAGAAAATACAAGTTCTACTGAATCTTTACCCACAAAACAATTTATAATTTATTCAACTATTTTGCCTACAATGAAAAGGTCGGAGGGGGTTTTCCGCTGGCCCCGCAGGCGATGGCATGCAAAACCAGGTAGGGGAAAATCAAAAGGGGTCCGGTTTTCCCAGAGCCCGCGCAAAAGCGGGATGGTCTTGCTGGGCGGGGTCCACCAGGTCATATATGGCGGGGTTTCCCTGCGGTGGCGGCCAAGGGTAACGGGGGTACAGGATCGGCAGGAGGTCGTAGTGGGGAAGGCGGGGGTAGGACAGGCGGCTTGGTTCTAGACTAGACAGGCAGGAGGTTAGGACGGGGGCTTGGTTCGTGGTCGGTAAACGTGGCGACGGTGGTACAGGGTAAGGCAGACAGGAACACTCTAGACCGCTTTCACACGGGAAATAAGGGAAGGGATCGGAAAGGCCCGGCGGGGAAGAGGCCGGACTTAAATAGGAGCAGGGCCCCGGAAAGACCAATTAACGGCACATCCCCCTTTTAAAATTTCAAACAGCCGGGCCCGGGACCTAGGGGCGGAAAAGTGCCGGGAACTGGAGACAGGGAGCAGGAAGGTTGCCGGGTAAGGGGACGCTGGCGGGGACAGGGAGTGAGCGGCCCCCGAACCCGACGTGCGGGGGAGGGGCCCCATGGGAGCAGGGGCAGGGGCACGCCTGAGACCGGGCCATGGTCGCAGGGGCGTCGTAAAAGTACTCCCCTTGGGCCTCCCCTTTGGGCCCCCTCTTTTAGGGATTGAAGAAATTTAGATGAGGCTTCGGTTCAGGATATTTTCCTCGCCCCCCCAAAGACCCCCCTTTAGGACCGAACCCCCTTCCAGTCACCAGGAGTTTCGCTTTCCCCTAGTTCCCCTCTGCCCAGAATCCTTTACTCGAAGCATTGGGCGCAACGCCACAGACGGAGGAGGGGCAGCCTTCGGGGAAAAAAGATTAAGGCCCAGGGGGTTTCAGAAAGGAGACGAAACGATTGGGGATTCTCATTGTAGGAGGGAGCGGGGTTGTAGACCCCGGGTTTGTTTTGTGGCTGATGACTAAAAAGGGTCCCGGGAAAATGGGGCCCCAGTTTTGAGAAGGCTCTTTAGGCGGGACATATTAGACGAGGCCACCCCTTTGTCACTGGGGGGAAAACCGGAGGAGGGATTCTTCTTTTGTCTGCTTGAGTCTTCTTGCGTCGGAAGAGGGTGCAGGACTGAGGGTCTGGGACCAGATGGCCTTTCATGTTTTAAACCAGTGGGGTCCCCCGCCGGGACCTCAAGGAGGTTGCCAGAGGGAAAGAGGGGGCAGGGTGGTCCATACACGAGGGTAAAAGGGGGGGAGACCCCCGGGATTAGACTAAAGGGAGTTAAAGAGAACTCCCCCCCAGGGAGTAAAAATGGCCCAATCTCTTGACGTGCCGGACGAAATGGGAAGGTAACACCCCAAGCCCGGGTTGCCCCTCTATACCTGGCTTTCTCTCGGTGGTGGGGGAAGGAATTCGGCTTCACCTAAAGTTATTGTCAGGGCTCGCCAAAACCTGGAGACAAATAAACCCCAGGTCTGAGACATTTGTGAGGGAGCCCATGCAGAGAAAACATGAAGGAAGAAAAAGCTCCCGAGGAGGCAGATGACGGGCCCTGGCAAGGGACGAAATGCGCCTCTTGGAGAAGCGATCGTGATAAACCAAATAATGGTGTTCCCAGCGACGGAGGGAGGTCAGTTATGAAGCCCAGGGAAATGTTGGACCAAGGTGAGTTGGAATAGGGGGGGGGGCTATAGTAGATCTGGGGCTTTTTGACGTGGGTCTTGTTTGCGGGCACAGGAGTCACAAGACGAAACGAAGCCCTTAACCCCTTTCAAGTCAGGCCCCCCAATAAAACCCCGGGGTATCAGTGGGGTTCTTCGGGCGCCGGGATGCCCCGCCACCAATGAGCGTGCCCCCAATTTTAAGTACGTCTGTGGAGAGCAGGGCGCACATAGTTTCCCCGGGGGAAACCCTTCCCGGAGGTCCACTGTAGCTCCCGAGATGGGGCGTTCAGGCGGAATTATGTGTTCGGGGGGGTAGATTTCACCCCCCGGGGGAAAGCAGGGGAGGGGGCATCAGCTTCACATTTTCTCAGCAGGCCGGGAAAATGGATCTGGAAATCAAAAGGGAAAAAAGGCGACCCCCTAGCCTGGCGGGGGTTAAGCCCGGGGGGTCTTGTTAGGGATTTTTTGTGGCCCGAGTAATAGGGATGGAAAAGGGGCCCCCCTCCAGCAGTAACGCCCCCCTCGGGCCACTTTAGGCAAGTAGTCCTGGTCGAAAAATCGTAAAATTCCCTCTCGGACGATGAGAACGTCTTGGGAAGAAGCCGCACTTTACGTCTTCCCCCTGGGCCCTTTTTGCATAAGGCCCCTGCTCCGGCTCCCACAGTGAGGCATCCACTTCCAGGGTGAAGGGTTTCGCGGGATTGGACGTTTGCCAGGATAGTGCGTAGAAAAAGGCGGATTGAGTTTGAAAACGCCTCTTCGGCTTCGAGGGCCAGTGCGGGTTGGCTTTTTTCTTGGTGAGGGCCCATTTCGGAGTACCAGTGTAGAAAAAGGGGTATGAACTGGCGTAGTATTTGAAAAGCCCAAGAAGGCTGGATACCCCCGCAGACCGCTGGGGTGGCCACTGCAACAGGCTGACGTTTTGCTGGATCCATCCTGGGCCCTTGGTCAGAAATGACGTACCCCAGAAAGGGGGGCTAGTCTGATGGAAGAGGGGATTTCCAAACTTAGCATACAGATGGTTTTTCCCAAGCGCTTTACGAACATGGGGGGGGTGCGGGGGGGGCTGGGGCTCGAGGTCAGGAGAGTACCCAGGGGTGTCATCAAGGTAGACCCCAGCAGGTTGTAGAGGAGGTCTCTGAAGATGTCATTCCGGTCCTGAAGGGCGGCGGGGCATTGCACAGTCCCAAGGGATCAACCCCGGTCTCAAAAATGCCCTCCCTGGTGTTGAAAGGCCCTCTTCCAATCGCCCTTGCGGATTTCGGGCCAAGTTATAGGCCCCTCTCGATCAACTTGGAGAAAATTTGGCGCCGCGGCGGTCAAAAAGTTTTGCAGCGGTAATGGGGAACGGTTCTTTTCTGTGATCTTTTCAAGCCCCGGGAATATATGAGGGTCGCAAGGTACCGTCCTTCTTTTTCACGAAAAAAAAACCCCACCGCGGGAGACGAGGACTTTTGGATAAACCCTTCTGGAGATTTCCTGGATGTACCGGACATGGTTGGGTCTCAGGAACCGACGTGGGGAGAATCGGTCCCGGGGAGGATGGGGACCCGGGGGTAAAATCGTTTTGGGCAATCGTATGAACAATGCGGAGGAAGACTTCAGCTTGTTCTCAGAGAACAATCGGGTATCCCCTATCGGGCGGCAGCGGGCAACGGCTCCTGAAGGGTTGCGCGGGGGGGCGGGAAGCAGGGCGAGGTGCCACCAAAAAACGCCCCCGAAGGGGGGCCCAAGAAACACCTCTCCAGTTAAAACCCGTCCAGGATAAGAGAGTGGAGCCGCAGCCCTGGGAGTCCGGGAGGATCGCCGCAGGGGCGAGGCAACACATAGAAGGAGATTTCTTCCTTTTGCAGTGCCCCCCGGGAGGGACGTGGCTTGGTGACAACTGGATGGGGTCGCTAAGCAGCTCCCCCCCCGGGGTGGGGATGACAAACGGTTTCTCCAGGGGTACCACCGACGCGATACTGCTTCACTAGGGATGGTGTTGAAGTTCCCGGCGGAGCCCGAGTCCAGAAACGCCGGAAAATTGGAACGTGCACCGTCTCTGACACGACCCCAAAAGGCTCAACAGGCCTGGGAGGGGAGGTTGTACTAGGGGAATGCCCTCTCCCCCGTTCCAGGTACGGAAGTTTTCCCGCAGACTTGGGACGTTGGGGCAAAATTCCCCCGAAAAGGTCTGGGCTGCCACGTAGAGGCAAAGTTCCCTTTTCCGCGCTGGGGCCAAATCTTGCCCCAGAGAGAAGGGCCCCCCATAAAATCTGCAATGGGGGCCCTCAAGGGGATTGGTGCTGTGGGGGGGATCTGAAAACCGGGGCCGGCGAGGGAAAAGGTGGGTTGGGTGACGTCCTTGACTCGGCTTGGAGTCCCTTTTTGAAGGTGGCACACAGGCGGCTCGTTCCCAAGACAGTTCAGAGGCGGGGTTGGAAATTTTTACCGCGTGTTCCCCTCATACAGGTCCCCCTGGCGTAGGTTTAGGAGAGGTCTCTGCGGAGGATACACGGGGTGGTTTGGAAGAAGTTGCGGAAACTCTCTGAGGAAAAACTGTAATCTGCCGTAAGGGTTGTTTCTGTCCCATAGGGGTGTGCCCTGCCGGGGCCTTCCCCGGAGAGGAGGCTGACCACGAATGCCACCTTGCCCCTTTCGACAGGAATGCAGCCCTCAGCTCCCGTGCATGAGCATGAGTGGAACCCCCTGCAGAGTTGGGTCTCCGTGTACTTTGATGGGAGGCGCCGACTTGGGGTCCCCTCAGGGCCACAGGAACTTTGTGAGGGGGGAACAAAACCGAGGAGCGGGAAAAGGTTGTGCTGTGGGAAGGGGGTGACGAGGGTTTTTTTTTTCAACATGGTAGATTTAATGGGGGAAGTTGTGCGCCTGTTGGCCGAGTTGCTGTGCTGGCGGGCAACAAAGGTTGTCAGATCCCGCCAGGCTGGGTAGCGGGACCTTGGCGGGATCCATGGGGGGATCCTATGTAACGGTCTGGAGGGGGGGATCCGTGGGGAGGGGACCGAAAAGGGCCCCCAGGCGTAAAACCCACCAGGGATGGAAACTAAGTGGGTCCGGTTTCCCGAGCCCCCCCAAAGCGGATGGTCTTGCTGCGGGAGGGGGCACCAGGGGACTACCACTGGCGGGGTTTCCTGAGGTGGGGGGCAAGGGGTAAGAGGTAAAGAAACGGAGGGAGGCTCGTTGCGGGGGAAAGGCAGGAGGTAAGGCGGGGGTCTGGTTCGTAGCGTAGAGGAAAGGTTAGGACAGGCGGCTTGGTTTGTGTTCAGTAAACTAGGCAGCGGCGGTCCAGTAAAGGCAAGACGGAACACTCTAGAACGCTTTCACCCGGGAATATACACCCAAAGGATCGGCGAAAGGGGTCAGGAAGAGGCCGGACTTAATAGGAGCAGTGCCCGGGAATGACCAATTAACGGGCATGCCCCCCTTTTTAATTTCAAACGCCGGGGGGGCGCGCCCTAGGGGCGGAAACCACACGCCGGGAAAATGGGGACAGGCTGAGCAGGGGGCGTGGCGGGTAAATGGGCCCCGGGGACAGGGACGTGAGCGGATCCGAACCGACGGCGGGACGGGGGGCGCTGGGAGAGGGGCACGGAGCGCCTGCGCCCCGGGGCCCGTGGCGCAGGGGCGTCCCTGAATATAACATGTTGCCCCCGGAATTTGATAGCATTTTTATTGACGGTTCCCCTTTTAAAAAAAAAAAAAACCATGAAAACAAGTTTCCTTCACACATTTCTCTTCTAGCTTTACTAGTTTCTTTTGAGTGTTATATTTTCTTCCCACGGGAAAACTATTAAAAAAATGCATTAAAAAAGTGGAAAAAAATCGCTACACAAAAAAATACATGGCTTGTAGTTTACTTCATAATCTCTTCTGACTTACAGAAAACATCTGGCTGTAGCATTTTTTGCTGAAAAACCATGTGGTAGAAAAGACTTGGAAAAGCACATTTTTTTCTGAAAACATATAATTTTTTTGCTGTTAGCTATTGACTTCAACAAAATATTTAACAAATAGCAGCCAGCTATTAATTCTAATCTATTCTGTAGTATAATTATGTATTTTTAAAAAAGAAAAAAAACATTTTTCGGAGTTCAACAAAATTGGGGCACACATATTAAAACAGCTTCAGGCATTGCAGGTACATAAGGGCAAGTGTCATTCATGTTTAACTGTTTTTGGATAGGTGTGGCTCAATTTGTTGTCAACATGCTACAAATGTTTAATGCTCATACAAAATGTACTGCTCAAAACAGAAACAAGGATAGTTTTTTCCCTGCTCAGTCATAGGCAAGAAAACAGAGATTTAACATTTTCATTCATTTTGTGATATTAGTAGTAGAGATGGGCGATGGATTATAACAAAGTGGACTTCGTTTAGAATTTCAGGAAAACTTCGATTTTGCACGAAATAGCAGTTTGGGGTAATTCACAAGAACGAATTGTGTTTTGTATTGCTAAAATGGCCGCAAGCACATGTTTGTGAAGAGAGCTCTGGGAGGAAGGAAAGGAAGACCCTAAATGACATCAAGCCAATCGGAGACCAGCGGGCTTCTGTGACGTCACAGCACTATAAGTACGGAGGCAATGCTCGCTCCTCACACTGCTCTCCTTGTGCCCTGACATAAGCCGCTACTGCAGGAGCAGCAGAGATCTCACACAAAGGAAATTGTTTTTTAACAGCGATTTGAGGAAGGGGGGGGGGGGGGGGGGGTGGTGTCACTGAGACTGCTCCTCTTCCGTTATCATTTTGAATCAGTTTGTGGGGTATTGTAATTCAAGTCCAGGGTGGGTCTAATTCTGCCCCATATACATTTTAATTCTATCTGGTCATTTCTGGAGCCCATTGAACATCCAAGGGTTAATTAAGCCTGTTAGTGGTTTTACACAACTAAATTTTTCCTGGTCATTTGTGGAACGCATTTTATATCCAAGGAGTAATTAAGCCTGTTTGTGCTTTTATATTCAGTAAAATACACTGTGTTTTTAAACGCCACATACGAGTTAATTTTTCCTGGTCATTTCTGATGCGCAATTTATATCCAAGTGTAAATTAAGTGTGTTTGTGCTTTTATATTCAGTAAAAAAACACAGCGTTTTTAAACGCCACTTACGAGCAAATTTTTCCTGGTCATTTCTGGAGCACAATTTATATCCAAGGGTTAATTAAGCGTGTTTGTGCTTTTATATTCAGTAAAATACACAGTGTTTTTAAATGCCACATACGAGTAAATTTGCCCTAGTGATTCTGGTGCGCAATTTATTTTCAAGGGTTAATTAAAGCATGTTTGTGTTTTTTACATTCCGTAAAATACATGGTTTTTTTTAAAACGCCATGTCACGGCCTGCGCCGCTCCCCGGCCGCGGGCCGCGGGCGCATCCGGGGTTCCCCCTCCCGGGTGCCCACCGGGGGCCGGGTGCCGCCGTGGCCGCGGGAACAGCCGGGGGGCTGCGTCTGCCGTGGATTTCCCTGACCGCGCTCCTGTGCCGTCCGCGCCCTCTGCCGGACCGAGGCGCGCGTGCCTTTGTCCTATAGGCGCGCGCGCTCGTTCCCGGGGATTTAAAGGGCCTGCGCCCTGATTATTGGCAAAATTGCCAGGCGCTTCCCCCTACTTAAGGTTACCCTCCCACAATCACTCCTTGCTGGATCTATTGTTGCCCCGTGCCCTAGAGAAAGCGTTCCAAAAAAATAATCTCGCCTTACCGTGTACCAGACCACTCGCTACGTTTCTCAACTCCGAACCTCTGCCGCCAGCCCCGGACCTTCCTGCCTGTCTACGACACGACCCTCGGCCGCCTGCCCTGACCTTCTGCCTGCCCCCGACTACCACTCTCGGACTCCGATTCTGTACCACGCTGCACCGCGGCTGCCACCGCAAGCAAGGCACGTCAGGGAGGACGACCGGGTAGCCTCACGCCGCAGCAAGTCCATCCCGTTTGCGGCGGGCTCTGGGTGAAAACCGGGGGCTACTTAGATTCCGTTCCCTGGCGGGGGCTTAGCTATCATCGCTTGCGGTGGTCCAGTGGACCAAAATACCCAGCCGTCACACGCACAACAAGTAAATTTTTCCTAGTCATTTCTGGAGCAAAAATTTATATCCAAGGGTTAATTAAGCGTGTTTGTGCTTTTATATTCAGTAAAATACACAGTGTTTTTAAATGCCACATACGAGTAAATTTGCCCTAGTGATTTCTGGTGCGCAATTTATATTCAAGGGTTAATTAAGCATGTTTGTGCTTTTACATTCCGTAAAATACATGGTGTTTTTAAACGCCACATAAGAGTAAATTTTTCCTGGTCATTTTTGGAGCGCAATTTATAATTCAGGGTTAATTAAAAGTGTTTGTGCTTTTATATTCAGTAAATAAAGTGTTTTTTTAAACGCCACAACAAGTAAATTTTCCCGGTGATTTCGGAGCGC
>JAODAL010029917.1:0-50828 GCA_025379985.1 Phyllomedusa bahiana | reverse complement strand
TTTTTTAAATTTTACGTAGATGCGCGTCAATGACAGGTGGGTGCGCAAAAGTAAAAAAAACACGTAACTTTGATTTTTTTGCGTTACGATACACGGTATTTTTTACACAAACAACCTGTGCTGACTACAAGATTGCTGGATTGTAATTTAAGTGCAAGGTGGATATATCAACAGTCACAGGTGTAATGGGTAAAATTGAACACCTATCTGAAATGTATACTGATAATAAAAGTGGAGTTTTGCAGCTAACAAAGAGACCTGCAGTTACTAGAAATGATGTTTATCCAATATAAGTTCAGGCTGCCCAATATCCAGGAAATATTTCAATAGCAAACTGTTAATAATAAAGATATTCCACTACCATGTCTACACTAAGTCTTGGTGAACTTTATCCAGTATTCTTTATAGATAGAGCTTGTCTGTGTTCGCCCGCGGGCCCCCCCCCCCCGCTCCCACCGCCGTGAATTTACAGCTGTAGATGATGCTTTAAAATTCTCTAGCTAACTACATAAAATGTTCAAATCTCTAATCTAACTAAATTGGAAGGAACACAGCTAATAGTAGAGGTTTCTCTGTGCAGAAATAGACTAATTTCGCTGAGCTGTTTGGCCACAGGCAGAGTGCAGGTCCTATCCCTATGAGACGCTGAGAGACACTGAGGCTGAAACAGGAAACGCTGTTCTATGTAAAACGAGGTCATGGGATTTTTCCAGCCAATCGCAACCATACACATCCCAGTCATGACGTCGCACACACATCTCACCCTGCTCTATTCTGTAATCTCATTTGCTGGCCGCCAAAATTACAGGAAGCGCCGAAAAAGGCGCGATCTTAATAGATGATGCACATATTTTAACCTTAATTATCGCATGATCTGGAAATTTCGATCACCATAAAAACCTTGCCGATTTCAACTTTGTCGATAAAAATCGCTCAACACTAAATAACAGCCAGATAATAAATGGAAGATTTTTAAAAACATTGTAAGGACTCACTGTGAGAGTTACATATCTTATGGAATTAAATGATTAGAAACAGAAAAAAAACCTATGTGGGTTAACAAGGATGTAAAGGAGGCAACAAATATCAAAAAGAAAGCATTTAAGCTGCTTAAAGAGGAGGGCAATGAAGACTCACTAGAGAGCTAAAAGGAAAAAATAAAATATGTAAAATCATGATAAAGATGGCAAAGCTGTCGACATAAAGGCTTATTGCCAAAGAGAGTAAATCTAACCCCAAATTTTTTTTTAACTATATAAATAGTAAAAAAGATTAATACTAATGTTGGCCCTTTGAAAAGTAGTGAGGGAGGTATTGTAGAGGGCGATGAGAAGAAAGCAAGATTATTAACGTTTTTTCTCTCCAAAGTATTTACCAAGGAAAATAATAGTCCTGTTGATGGGCATAAGAATGAGGTAAACGCCACCTTAAAGTTTTCCTGATTAACCCAGGAAGAAGTGCAGCTTTGCCTAAAGAGGATTAAAATAGAAAAATCACCAGGTTCTGGTGGTATACACCCCCATGTCCTAAGGGAAATAAGTAATAGACAGGCCCCTATTCTTAATATTTATGGACTGTATAATAACGGAATAACGCATTGCACATGTGGTGTCAATGTTCAAAAAGAGGTCAAAAAGTGATCCTGTAAGCAATAGGTCAGTAAGTTTTACCTCTGTTGTAGGTATAATGTTGGAAGGTGTTCTAAGAGATGCTGTTCTGGAGTATCTCACTGAAAATAAATGTATAACGCCATTACAGCATGGGTTTATGAAGGCTCGGTCCTGTCAAACTAACCTCATCAGCTTCTATGAGGAGGTTAGTTCTAGACTGGAATTAGATGTATTATATGTCATTTATCTGGATTTTTCTAAAGCATTTGATACTGTGCCACATAAAAGGTTGGTGAGTAGAATGCGAATGCTTGGACTGGGGAAAAATATTTGCAAGTGGCTAAGTAACTTGCTCAGTGATAGAAAACATGTGTATGCAGTTGAAAAGATGCTACCAACTGGTGGACCAGTCTGAGCCAGTCCAGAATCTGGCGGCTCACCCAACCCGGACATTTTTTTACAAGGTCAGTTGCAACAATACTCAGAAGACATGGTTTCACTGGCCCATAGTAATAGATCCATCTCCACATGTCTTTCTTACCAATTGGCTCTCATTATTCAGCCAATCACACCACTGAGTTGTATTATGTGTTATCACTGCACCAAGTGTGGAGCCGTCACTGGACTCTTTCATGGGACAATGGCTGACCTTTAGGATGTCCTTAGGACCAATTCACAAGTAAAATCCTAGTGACTGAATGTATTCACCCAGATGTAATGAATAATAGCTAGCGTAGTGCATTCCGACCACATGTTTTTTGTGAAAATTGACAGATGTCCTAGAACCAACCACTTCTTTCTTATTGGCCCAGTAAGACTTCCTTGGAGGTCTGGCATCTTTTTGCTGATGTTTTTGGAAAAAGCCACAAATCTGTCTCAATGGTACAGATAAAAGTGATGTGGTTGGCCCATTAAAACTTTAATTTGCGGTCATTTAAAGTGCTGGGTTTATTTAAGGGTTTACAGCTCTACTTTTATGTATCTAATTTTCTGCCAATGGTGACTGAGGTAGCATTATTTTTCATTATTCGTCTGCACATTTTCATGCTACAACTGATATAGTACATATGGAGAACAATAAAATGCTCTTTGCTGTTGCCCTTAATAATTGCACAAATATCCCAGATCAGGGCCCTGAATCAGTAAATGAAACCGCAAAAATTCCAACAAAGGCCATTCCTAAAATTAGAACCTGTAAATGTCAAGTACGTCTCTCTTCTTCTCTAATTGGGAGATGTCATAGTTGCTGTTAAGATTCATGACACAGACTTTTTGGAATCTTGGCCACTGAAAGGGATATGGGTTATAGCTTGTGAATACTAAGCAAACAATGCTAACACTACATCAGCGTGTTTGAAGCAGTCCACCTACCTAACTTTACTGGAATTCTATAATACGTTTTAATAACCCAGCACTTTTTCACTTTAATGAAAGTTTCCAGTCAGTAAAATTACAGAACTTGAAAGTTAAGAATCTGTGAACTTTACCATTGTTTAAGACAAATTAACTTGCTGTCACATTCTGAGACAAAACACACACTGGTGTCAATGCTCGGTTTATTTTTTGCTTTTTGGAATTAAATTATTTACAAATGTTAAAGCTTTGTGAGGTGTTTCTAATTCAGTATAGATTTCCTACCCAGTCAAGGAACTCTTTTCTTCTACAGACCCATCTGCACCAAAGGACTCGATTAAAGATTACTCATGTCTTGTCTGAAGCTTTTACTAAATGTAATGGAGCTATGTCTCTAATATTCCTAATCTCCTTTACCGCCTATAAAAATAGATTTTATATCAATTAGGCCTGGTTGGACATTTGTCTCACTGGTAGGATATGAAGCCTCAGCTCTGATACCCTATTAAATTCTGTGCTTTCCTTCCTTTGCACCTGTCTTGCAGTTAAGCATTTTAATTAAATATTCTAGACATTAACTCAGCCCAGTTAAAAGATGATGAATGGCTTTCCATTTATCTTAATGCTATTATCAGAGCTCTTAACCTGACAAGTCCTACATTTACCACAAGACTGTTCTACAAAAGATTGAGAGCAGTGAACATGACATAAAAGACATGCTTTATGTTGTGTTTATAACTTTTTTTTCCCATTTATCCTAATCCCTTCTTACAGTGTCTGAATATTTATTAAAGTTACGGCAGGGTACTCACTGAACACCGGTTCAAACCTTTCTCAGTCAGACAATATTAAAATAATTAATGGCCAACGGATTTTATTGCACTTCTGTAAATATATCAAGTAAATATCTCTTGCTCTATCTATCTATCTATCTATCTATCTATCTATCTATCTATCTATCTATCTATCTATCTATCTATTCTCTCCTTCCTATTATCTATCTATCTATCTATCTATCTATCTATCTATCTATCTATCTATCTATCTATCTATCTTTATTAATATCTGTCCATTTATCTCACATTAATCTATCTCATATAATTAGTTTATACAGTATCTATCCATCTATTTATCTATCTATATGTCGATTTATCTTTCTATCTGTTACATTATTGGCTGCTATGGAAAATCTTAGACCTAAACAGTTTTCATACTGAACACAATGGGCGACATATATTTATGGGGCTGCACCAGTATTCTGATGTCCATATAACTCAAAAACTGGCACAGCCCTGTTCTCTAGATATATGAGCAGACACATTCCAAAATCAGGCACATTATGTGCCGCCCATGGCACTTTGTAATGTACCCAAGATATGGGGGCGTGTCTCACCACAGCCTTATGATTCTACACATTTATGACTGGAGGAAGGCAAAACTAGGCACATTACTGCTGGAACAGGTAGAGCAAGTTAAAACCTGAGTTGTCATAATGGAACTAGACTGCACCAAATCTATCACCTGCAGTAGAGCAGCTTCATACATTCTGGCGCATTCTACACTGCTTTAAAGCTATTTAGAACTGGCCTCTATGCGGCTAGATCATACATATTGCCCTATGTAGTCTATGTAGATCTATCTATCCATCCATCTATCTATCTGTCTGTCTATCTATCTATCTATCTATCTATCTGTCCATTTATCTGGAATATATCTACCTTTCTATCTATCTCTATTACATATCTGTCCATTTATCTCAAATGTTTCAATTTATCTTTCTATCCATCTCATATACAGTATCTCACATTTTTGATATTGTATTATATGTTTTCATGGGAATAAAAGAAGATTTGAAGATTTGATACAATGTGAAGTAGTCAGTGTACAGCTTGCATACTAGTGTGAATTTGGTGTGCCCTCAAAATAACTCGACACACAGCCATCAATGTCTAAACCGCTGGCAACACAAGTAAGCACACTCCTAAGTAAAAATGGACAAGTTGTGCCCAGTTTGCCATTTTCCCACCACAGCGTCATGTGACTCGTTAGTGTTACAGTTTCAGGTGTGAATGGGGAGCATGTGTGTTAAATTTGGTGTTATCGCTCTCCCACTCTTTCATACTGGTCACTGGAAGTTCAACATGGCCCCTCACAGCAAAAAATCTGAGGATTTAAAAAAAAAAAATTAATTGTTTCTCTACATAAAGATGGACTATAGATGGCTATAAGAAGGTTGCCAACACCCTGAAACTGAGCTGCAGCACAGTGGCCATGCAACTGTTTATCAAGGTTCCACTTAGAACAAGCCTTGCCATAGTTGATCAAAGAAGTTGAGTGCCCATATGCAGAGATTGTCTTCCCAAAACAAACGTATCAGTGCTTCCAGCAATGCTGCAGCGGTTAAAGGGGTGGAGGGGTTAGTCTATTAGTGCTCAGACCATACGTCTCACATTGCATCAAATTGGTGTGCATTGCTGTCATCCCAGAAGGAAACCTCTTCTAAAGATGATGCACAAGAAAGCTCACAAACGGTTTGCTGAAGACAAGCAGACTAAGAACATGTATTACTGGAACCATGTTCTGCCCTCTGATGAGACCAAGATAAGCTTATTTGGTTCAGATGAAGTTAAGCATGCATAGCGGCACCCAGGTAAAGAGTGCAAAGACAAGTGTGTCTTGCCTACAGGCAAAGCATGGTGGTGTCATGGTTTGCGGTTGCATGAGTGCTGCCAACTGTGGGGAGCTACAGTTCATTGAGGGAACCATGAATGCCACATGTACTGTGACATACTGAAGCAGAGCATGATCCCCTCCCTATTGGGCCGCAGGACAGTGTTTCAACATGATAATGACCCCACAACCTGCAAGACGACCACTGCCTTGCTAAAGAAAATGAGGGTAAAGGGTTTGGATTGGCCAAGCGTGTCTCCAGACCTAAACCCAATTGAGCATCTGTGCGGCATGCTCAAACTGCAGGTGGAGGAGTGCAAGGTCTCTAACATTCACCTGCTCCTTGATGTCGTCAAGGAGGAGTGGAAGGGGATTCCTGTGACTGCAACCTGTGAAGCTCTAGTGAGCTCCATGCCCAAGAGAGTTAAGTCAGTGCTGGAAAATAATGGGGGCCTCACAAAATACTGATACTTTGGGCACAATTTGTCCATTTTCACTTAGGGGTGTACTCACTTTTGTTGCCAGCAGTTCAGACCTTGACGGCTGTGTGTTGAGTTATTTTGAAGGCACACAAAATTTACACAAGCTGCACACTGACAACTTTACAATGTATTAAAGGGTTATGCCTTCAGTGTTCTCCCATGAAAAGGTATAATACAATAGTTACAAAAATGCGAGGGGTGTACTCTCTTTTGTGAGATAGTGTACACTACTCTCAAAAAAGTTGTGGAAAACACAAAAATTTCACGCTACAATGACATTTTATTCTGAAAGTCGGCTATTTAAGTCGTAGCATGTAATGTTTCTCATCTCAAACAGTTATTCAAGCTGTACACTGACTACTTTACATTGTGTCAAAAGTGTCATATCTTCAGTGTTGTCTCGTGACAAAATTTAATGCAATATTTACATAAATGTGAGGGGTGTACTCACTTTTGTGAGATACTGTCTGTATAGTTCATATCTATCTATCTATCTATCTATCTATCTATCTATCTATCTATCTATCTATCTATCTATCTATCTATCTATCGTATACCTATCTACCAACAGAGAGAGCTGTATCATTAAGTCAGAAAAGATCCATCCCCACTATTGATATATTTGGTGGAGTTTTTAGTGGGAAATGCAGTGGCAGGGGCGTTGCTAGGGTCCTAAAACATCCGGGGCCCGTGCCCTCTGTGTTACATTTTGCTCAGTAGGGTGGAGTTCCCACCGTATTTTCATACCACATCGTGAGCTGCTTCATGTATTTTTACAGATAAAAAAGTACGTTATTGTCACTCATTTTATGCAAATTTCACATAAATCCTGTCCATCTTCTCAGCACCACATTGTAAAATAAGTCAGCGCTGACAAAAATGCCTTTTCAAAACCACTCATTTCTGTATAATAGTGTAATATCTCTAAATAATATGGGCTATCAGATAATACACCCATACATGGAGTAGATAAACCACACATATTACCGTCATTCTGTTACTATAACAATACCATAAATACTAAGACCATCAATTCCTAATGCTTAAATATTGCTGCCAGACTATGACCACACGCGAGCACCACATAGTGTCTGCCATATGTACACGGGCTCTGCAGACATATAAGTGATTATAGTGTAGTTCATGTCCTTCCGTATTAAGGTAGCCAGCTGTATATCATGCCCTTCCTTAAGTAGGTAGCTGTATATATAATGCCCCTTAGGTAAGTAGTTGTATACACTGCCCCTCAGGCACATAGCTGTATACACTGCCCCTCAGGCACCTAGCTGTATATACTGCCCCTCAGGCACATAGATGTATACACTGCCCCTCAGTTACATAGCTGTATACACCGCTCCTCAGTTACATAGCTGTATATACTGCCCCTCAGTTACATAGCTGTATACACTGCCCCTCAGGCACATAGCTGTATACACTGCCCCTCAGTTACATAGCTGTATACACTGCCCCTCAGGCACATAGCTGTATACACTGCCCCTCAGTTACATAGCTGTATACACTGCCCCTCAGTTACATAGCTGTATACACTGCCCCTCAGGCACATAGCTGTATACACTGCCCCTCAGGCACCTAGCTGTATACACTGCCCCTCAGGCACATAGCTGTATACACTGCCCCTCAGTTACATAGCTGTATACACTGCCCCTCAGGCACCTAGCTGTATATACTGCCCCTCAGGCACATAGATGTATATACTGCCCCTCAGTTACATAGCTGTATACACTGCCCCTCAGGAAGCTGTATACACTGCCCCTCAGGAAGCTGTATACACTGCCCCTCAGGAAGCTGTATACACTGCCCTTCAGAAAGCTGTATATACACCCCCAGGCAGCTGTATACACTGCCCCTCAGGAAGCTGTATATACACCCCCCAGGCAGCTGTATATACTGCCAATTAGGAAGCTGTATACACTGCCCCTCACGAAGCTGTATACACTGCCCCTCAGGAAGCTGTATATACACCCCCCAGGCAGCTGTATATACTGCCCCTCAGGAAGCTGTATACACTGCCCCTCAGGAAGCTGTATATCACTGCCCCTCAGGAAGCTGTATATTCTGCCCCTCAGGACGCTCTATATAATACTTGCCCCTCAGGAAGCTGTATACATTGCCCCTCAGGTAGCTGTATATACTGCCCCTCAGGAAGCTGTACACACTGCCCCTCAGGAAGCTGTATACACTGCCCCTCAGGAAGCTGTATACACTGCCCCTCAGGACGCTCTATATACTGCCCCTCAGAAAGCTGTATACATTGCCCCCCAGGTAGCTGTATATACTGCCCCTCAGGAAGCTGTATACACTGCCCCTCAGGAAGCTGTACACACTGCCCCTCATGCAGCTGTATATACACCCCCCAGGCAGCTGTACACACTGCCCCTCAGGAAGCTGTACACACTGCCCCTCAGGAAGCTGTACACACTGCCCCTCAGGCAGCTGTACACACTGCCCCTCAGGAAGCTGTATATACTGCTCCTCAGGTAGCTGTATATCATGCGCCTCAGGATGCTTTATACACTGCCCCCCAGGTAGCTGTATACACTGCCTCTCAGGTAGCTGTATACACTGCCCCTCAGGAAGCTGTACACACTGCCCCTCAGGGAGCTGTACACACTGCCCCTCCCGACGCTGTACACACTGCCCCTCAGGTATCTGTATACACGGCCCATCAGGAAGCTGTATACACTGCCCCTCAGGAAGCTGTACACACTGCCCCTCAGGAAGCTGTATATACTGCCCCTCAGGTAGCTGTATATACTGCCCCTCAGGAAGCTGTATACACTGCCCCTCAGGAAGCTGTACACACTGCCCCTCAGGAAGCTGTACACACTGCCCCTCAGGTAGCTGTATATACTGCCCCTCAGGAAGCTGTACACACTGCCCCTCAGGAAGCTGTACATACTGCCCCTAAGATAGCTGTATATACTGCCCCTCAGGAAGCTGTATACACTGCCCCTCAGGAAGCTGTATACACTGCCCCTCAGGAAGCTGTACACACTGCCCCTCAGGTAGCTGTATATACTGCCCCTCAGGTAGCTGTATATACTGCCCCTCAGGAAGCTGTAAACACTGCACCTCAGGAAGCTGTATACACTGCCCCTCAGGAAGCTGTATACACTGCCCCTCAGGAAGCTGTATACACTGCCCCTCAGGAAGCTGTATATACTGCCCCCGCAGGAAGCTGTATATACTGCCCCTCAGGAAGCTGTATACACTGCCACTCAGCAAGCTGGACACACGTCGCCCGAGGTAGCTGTTTATACTGCCCCTCAGGAAGCTGTACACACTGCCCCTCAGGAAGCTGTACACACTGCTCCTCAGGTTGCTGTATATACTGCCCCTCAGGAAGCTGTATACACTGCCCTTCAGGAAGCTGTACACACTGCCCCTCAGGAAGCTGTACACACTGCCCCTCAGGAAGCTGTACACACTGCCCCTCAGGTAGCTGTATATACTGCCCCTCAGGTAGCTGTATATACTGCCCCTCAGGAAGCTGTACACACTTCCCCTCAGGAAGCTGTATATACTGCCCCAAAGGAAGCTGTATACACTGCCCCTCAGGAAGCTGTATATACTTGCCCCTCAGGAAGCTGTATACACTGCCCCTCAGGAAGCTGTACACACTGCCCCTCAGGAAGCTGTATATACTGCCCCTCAGGAAGCTGTATACACTGCACCTCAGGAAGCTGTATACACTGCCCCTCAGGAAGCTGTACACACTGCCCCTCAGGAAGCTGTACACACTGCCCCTCAGGAAGCTGTATACACTGCCCCTCAGGAAGCTGTATATACTGCCCCTCAGGAAGCTGTACACACTGCCCCTCAGGAAGCTGTATACACTGCCCCTCAGGAAGCTGTATACACTGCCCCTCAGGTAGCTGTATACACAGCCCCTCAGGAAGCTGTATACACTGCCCCTCAGGAAGCTGTATATACACCCCCCAGGCAGCTGTATACACTGCCCCTCAGGAAGCTGTATACACTGCCCCTCAGGAAGCTGTATACACTGCCCCTCAGGAAGCTGTATACACTGCCCCTCAGGTAGCTGTATACACTGCCCCTCAGGAAGCTGTATACACTGCCCCTCAGGTAGCTGTATACACTGCCCCTCAGGTAGCTGTATACACTGCCCCTCAGGAAGCTGTATATCACTGCCCCTCAGGAAGCTGTATACACTGCCCCTCAGGAAGCTGTATACACTGCCCCTCAGGTAGCTGTATATACACCCCCCAGGCAGCTGTATATATCTACAGTTATACTGATCAGCTCTATGGGTCATATATACACTGCTGGCCCATGATTGAGCTTATCAGTTTAACTGTAGACTGTCAGCTCTGTGGGTCAGGGTGACCCACAGAGCTGACAGTTACTCTGCAATTACATTATATCCCCCCCCCCCCCCCCAACACGTCAATGAGAACTTTTCTCCAGCCTGTAAACAGTTAATACCTGGAATTGCTGCCGGCTGCTCTGCTGGGCTCTGCGGGCACTCACTGAGTGGAGGAGGTGGAGCCGACACTCGGAGCTCGCTGCAGCCTGGCTCCTCCCCTTTCTCCTCTCTACAGGAAGCTGCCGGCAGCTCAGACAGATACGTTGCTCAGCTCTGGACCCTGCACGGAGCCCATCGGCGGTGGCAGCAGAGATAAACAGTACATATAGTAGTCGCCGGCGCCGCACTGCTAGTTCTCATAGAGAACAACAATGCAGCGCCGCACTACTATAGGGAATGAGGGCCGCCCGGGGCAGCAGGCAATACATCCGGGGCATGAGCCCCGGATACTATTCCCTCGCGACGCCCCTGTGCAGTGGAGAATTTTTTTTTGTAAGACACTGCTTGGAAAGAATTTTTATGGGTTGTATCAGATTTGGTGTAAGGCTACACCGAAGTGCAAAGTTTAAGGTGCTCCCAGATTTTTCTCCTTTAAACCTCTATACAGGGATCTGTACATGGCTGTAGGGAACACATGCAATACCCTAGGAGTAGACAGAAGACATAGTCAAGTGGGCAGACGGTCAGGGCAGGGAGAGCATTGTCATCACAGGTGATAGCCATGAGGCAACGGTGGGCTGCAGATGTATAGATGGTCAAGAACCAAGGAATAGCAGGTAGTCTCACATAAACTCAAAGTTTCTCTTTTTGGGAGAGTGCCCAGCTAGCCTAAAGAGTCTTAGAGGCCACACTGTGCTTCCTGGGAAAATAATAAAGTAAATAAACTGTCTCTCTGCTGCCACTTATTGGAGGTGCTGAAGCTTCCCTATAAGTTTATGTCCAACCCGTTAAAGAGCCTTAAACAAGACTAGGAATGTAAGCCAAAGCAGAATCTCCCCTAAAAGGAAGAGTTACACAAACAGATAGCTGTTTTAGGGTTCTTGCCCCTCATTAGTACAAAGAAAGGTACTATCTGTCTTTTAGCAAGCCCTTTGATAAATCTCTACAGGGAAACTTCTTATAGAGAGTGCCATCTGGTGTAGGGAGTCTTATAGACTGTTTTGAATCCCTTACAACCCCTTTGAGCTTTTCTTTTGAAGGTATATCTATTAATATGCTGTCCAGCTATTTTGTCGAAGTGAAAGCTTCAGATATGAAAAGATTAAATGATGCACACTTTATGTGTTGCTGTGATGTGTGAGAGGGATGAGAAGGCATGTTTATTCTAGAACTTTGCATAGAAGGTTAGACAGAACGGCCAACAAGTTGATTCAGTACAAGTACTCAACTTGTTTTTTACTCATATTGGAGTAATATTGAAATAAATGGTAAAACTCTTAATTCTAACTCATTACCCAAAGACTTTAGAGGTACCATGCCACTATGGTTTGTCATTGGTATGCATGAGATTAAAAAAAAAGGTCCAATGATGAATTGGGCTGAGCTGCATTACAAAATAAAGAAGTGCTGTTTTTGGATAAATGCAGATCACAGTTTTGAAATGTGTAATAGAGCAGGACTTGCTGTGGCTGTAGGACGTTTGTGTTTTGGTTGCTCAGTGGTGTGCTCTTTTCGTTATTTGGGTGTAAGGCTATGTTCACACGGCTTAATTGCAGGATGTATTTCACCCCGCAATTACGCCGTGTGTACAGGGGCGGAGCAGGGGCGGGGGTGCCGGCAACCCGCCGGCCCCATAGACATGCATTATTCTCGGCGCGTATACACCGCTGGTAATTCACATGTCACTTATCTCCCCCGCGGCGTATTGTCCGAGCGGGGAGAGGAGACGTAATTCATAGTTCTCTATGAGAACTGTGGATTACCGTAATGACTGGGACGTATTTCAGCCCGTAATTCGCGCAGTACAGCGTGAACTATGGGCTGAAATACGTCCCAGAATAAGCCATGTGAACATAACCTAAGGCTATGTTCACACGGCTTAAATGGGCCGTATTTCGATGTACTGCGTGAATTACGGCTGGAATACGTCCCCAGTCATTACGGTAATCCACAGTTCTCCTAGAGAACTATGGATTACGTCTCCTCTCCCTGCTCGTCGAATACGCCGAGGGGGGAGATAAGTGACATGTGAATTACCAGTGGTGTATACGCGCCGCGGGTAATGACTGTCTATGGGCCGGCGAGGTGCCGGCCCCCCGCTCCTGCCCTGCCCCCGTCCACACGGTGTAATTGCAGGGTGTAATTACGCCCCGCAATTAAGCCGTGTGAACATAGCCTAATAGTATAAAGGTCTGAGAAAGGTAAATGTTTAAACTTCAGCACTTTCAAATCCATTTTATTCCATGTAACTGAGTATTGACTTTATTTCTTCCATGTGAAATATATAAATTTACTTATATTTTGTAGTATATTTGCCCTAATGAACACATGACAAACTCATAAACTACAGAAATTCCTCTAATGTATCATATTTATCGGACTATAAGACGCACTGGGCCATAAAATACATCTAGGTTTTAGAGGAGGTAAATAAAACTTGACGCAAAAAGTCCAGGCAGAAGTGTAGTTTTTATTGGTACCATTTTGGGATACTTGTGACTCTTTGATCACTTTTTATTCCAATTTTTAGGGGATATGAAATTACCCAAAAAAACACAATTTTGCCGTTTGGAACTTTTTTCTTCTATGCTGTACAGTATACGGGATTAATGATGTTATAATAGAGCAGACATTTACAGACGTGATGATACCAATTATGCGTAGCTTTTTATTTTTTTATTTCTAAAATGGCAAAAGTGGAGTGATTTCAACTTTAATTTTAATATTTTTTTTAACTTTAAGGCTATGTTCACACGGCTTATTACACCGTTTGGACGAGGGCGGGGGCAGAAACGGGGGTAGAAGCGGCGGCGGGAGCGAGTGGCCGGAACCTCGCCGGCCCATAGACTATCATTACTAGCGGCGCGTATACGCCGTTAGTAAATGACCTGTCACTTATCTCCCCCCGCGGCGGATTCTCTGAGCGGGGAGAGGAGACGTAATCCATAGTTCTCTATGAGAACTGTGGATTACCGTAATAACTGGGACGTATTCCAGCCGTAATTTGCGCAGTACGGTGCGTAATTACGGACTGAAATACATCCCATTTTAAGCTGTGTGAACATAGCCTAATACTTAGTCCCCCTAGGATACTTGACCACTAGGGGTGGAATGCCTTGTCCTATAAACAGTACTGCTATTGTACTGCTGTACATAGGATTTTCATTCATTCATTCATTCATTCATTACCTATTACAGCCTGTCATAGGCAGGGTGTAAAAGGTATACATACATGGCAGCTGTGGAAGCCTGCATGAGACTTCCTGCTGCCATGGCAACCAATCCCCCCCTGCAACTGCAATCGGACCGCTCTTCATTCAGCTACAAACTGCGGCTGTGATCACCACAGTGTTAACAGCTGACAGAGCTGACTCCATCCCTGCTGACAGCGGCGGCTGCCGGCTGTACTGATCAGCGCTCTCTCGGGGCAGCAAGAGCCTGGAAAAGAACAATGCTGCGGGAAGCCGGCAGCAGGGTTTAACCCCTTAAATATTGCCACCAGTTTGGACATGTATGAAAACTGTCCAGGTCTAAGACTTTCTTTGTTGCCCATAGACAGTTTTCATACATGAGACCCTATGGGCGACATGTTTTATCGGGTTGTTCACCCTTTTTCTGGCGCACCTAATGCACCTAACTGAGCCGGCTACGATGTCTAATACACCTAACGTATGTGTTAGGCGCATTGTTCGTAAGACTCAACACTTTCAAATGCGCCTAACATGAAGGGGTGTTCTGGGGGTGTTCTGGGGGTGTCACACCACATTCGTTAGATTAGACACTGCATTGTGGGCATGGCCCGGCATCGTGACTGACAGTTGCCATAGGAACCAGTACACAGCCACAAGCTATGTACTGATTTCTATTGAATGAGGGATCTGAAGATCTCTCATTCAAATCCCCTATGGGGTAAAGTAAAAAAATGTGAAAAAGTAAAAAAAGTGAAAAACAAGTAAAACACAAAAAATAAAATAAAAATACGTACACCGCCCTTTTCCCCTTTACAAACGGCAATCGCCCCAAAAAAGATCAAAAATAAATAAAGTACCCATATTTGGTATCGCCGCGTGCATAATGACCTGCTCTGTCATGATAATTAACCCGTACTCTGAACACCGTAAAAAAAAAAAAAACACATTATTAAGATTTTTGTTCATACCACAGCACATAAAATGGAATAAAAAGCGATCAAAAACTCCTATAAACGCCAAAGTTATACCAATTAAAATGTCAGTTCATCCCGCAAAAAAAGTCCTTACACAGCTCTGTATACGGAAAAATAAAAATGTATGGCTCTCAGAAGATAGCGATGCATAAATATTGTTTTACACACTAAAAACACTTTTCTTTTTTTTTTAAAGTGCTTCAAAATAAAAAAAACTATATAAACAGATATCGCCGTAATCATATCGACCCAAAGAGTAAAGATAACTTATCATGGATACTGCACGGTGAGTGCTGTTAAAAATAAAAATAAAAAAACACTACTAGGATTACAGTATTTTCTTCACCCTGCCTTCCAAAAAATGGATTTAAAAGCAATCAAAAAGCCTTGTCACCCCAAAATTGATACTAATAAAAACTTCAACTCATCCAGCAAAAAAGAAGTCCCTACACAGCTCCAAACACAGAAAAATTAAAAAGTTATGGCTCTCAGACTATGGCGATGCAAAAACGTATTTTCCTGGTTGAATAAAAGTTTTTTTATTGTATAAAAGAAGTAAAACATAAAAAAATACAAATTGGGTATCACTGTAATTGTATTGACCTGCTGAGTAAAGATAGCATGTCATATATACCGTACAGTGACCGTTAAAAAAAAAAAAAATAAAAAACACTACCAAGATTGTTGTATTTTGTTCAAAATGTCTCACAAAAACCTTAATAAAAAGGGAACATAGCATCATATGCACCCCATGATGTTTCCAATAAAAACATCAACTCATCCTGCAAAAAACAAGCCCATAATCAGCTCCGTATACAGAAAAATAAAAAAAGTTATGGCTGTCAGAATAGGACAACTTAAAAACGCAATTTTTTATAGACATTTCTATTGTGTAAAAGTAAAAAAACAGAAAAAACTATATAAAATCTATATCATTGTAATTGTACCGACCCCCATAGTAAAGTTTTCCTGTCATTTACACTGCACCGCAAACATTGTAAAGTTGAAATCCAAAAACAATGGCGGAACTGCTTTTTTCCCCCCCATTTTCATGGCCCAATGCTAAAAAAAACTATGGAACACCTGTGCACCCAAAATGCACAGTACACCCCTAGATGAGATCCCTGAGGGCTGTTGAATCCAAAATGGGGCGACTTCTGGAAGGTTTCACTTGTTCTGCTACTTTGGGGGCTTTGCAAATGTGACATGGCCCCACCAAAATCTGCGTTCCAAAAGCGAAATAGCGCTCCCTCCCTTGTATGCTCTGACATGCTCCCAAAAAGCAGTTTACACCCACATGTAGGGTATTGCCGAACTTGGAAGAAATAGCTTAACAAAATTTTTGGGTTCTTTTTTCCAGGATTCCTTGTAAATATGAAACATTTTAAGCTAAAATTGCAGATTGTGGGAAAAAAATTTTTAAATTTTCACAGCCTAATGCTAAAAAAAATTTGGGAATCACCTGTGGGGTCTATATACTCACTGCCCCCTGAATATATTCCTTAAGGGGTGTAGTTTCCAATATAGGGTCTTTTAGGGGTGTTTATTAAGTTTTAGCACCTTAGGGCGTCCACAAACCTGAAATGGCGCCTTAATAAAATTGCATTGAAAATGAGACCCCAGAGTCCAGTAGGTGCTCCTCCTATTCTGGGGCTTATGGTTGAGCCAAATAATGCACTAGGGCCACATATGGGATATCTCTAAAAATGGCAGACCTGGGGGAATTGATATTATGTTGCATTTACCTGATGACATTTACCACATTCCAGTGAATAATGGATAAATATTGAAAATCAGCAAAAATAGTGACATTTTGAAATTTCACCTCCACATTGCTTTAATTTCTGTGAAATACCTAAAGGATTAACAAACTTCCTAAACACTGTTGTAAATACTTTAAGGAGTCTAGTTTCTTAGATGGAGTCATTTATAGGGGTATCTAATATGCACGCCCCAGAAAGCCACGTCAGAACTGGACTGCTCCCTAAAAACATGTATATTGCAAATTTTCTTGAAAATGTGAGAAATTACTACTAAGTTTCTAAGCCCTCTAATGTCGTAAAAAAAAAAAAAAAACAATTTAAAAAATTATGCCAACCTATAGTGGACATATGGCAGATGCTAGTTATAAACTATTTTGTGGTGAATAATTATCTGTCTTGTACGCAGAAATTTTGGAGCTTTCAAAATGACAAATCATGAAATTTTGATATTTTTCAGGATTGTATGGATCAAAATTTCTTACTAACTCAAAGCACAATGTGTCACGAGAAAACAATCTCTGAATCACATGGATAGATAAAAGTGTCAAAAAGTTATTCTCACATAAAGTGACATATGCCAGATTTAAAAAATAGGGCTGTGTCAGGAAGGCCAACACTGGCTAGGTCCTTAAGGGGTTAAATAACCCATTGATTATGTTGTTCAGATTTTTATATTTAACATTTTTACTAATTTGAAATTTATTTTTGCTGCTCTAACCCTTTATTCTACATACAGCAAGAGGCAGCACAGCACAGGTATTTCTGGGACCTGTGGTCCTCCAAGCAGGATCAGTACCATAGTTTCTATTCACTGACATGCTATTCTAATGAATTCTCTTATTTCCAGCCTGTCTATAATCTTAATACATTTATTAGTTCCATAATGCACCACACACACAGACGAGGCGCGTCGAACTTTAGACTCCATTTATGAAAGCACAAAATACACTTTCATACATCAGGCGCATTATACACTGGAAAAAAGATGAGAAATTGAACTTTGATGCACCTTCCTTCATACATGTCGCCCTATGTGTTAATAATGTTTATGCTGAGTTGACATGTTGCACTACTGCATAGATTACTGCATGTGTTTCTCAACTGCATAAAAAATATATGCAGGAAATGCATGTTTTTTAAAAAGATGCTTTAAATACATGTGTTTTTATATTACTTGCATTTTTAATGCATTTTAAAAACATAACAAAATATAACTTGTGAACCCACCCTAATGTTGACAAAAAATATAAGTTAAGGCTTACTTAAATAGTTTTTCCAAAATAGATTTGATGACATGTTATCTAGACCTGTCACAAAATTCAGTTTGGTAGCAGTGTGGCAGCTGTGATGCCCAATCAAGCTTAGAATGAAAGGGTCTCAGTATGTTGACTACCAATGTACAGGTGTCAGTCCATGCATGCTCATTCTGAAATGTACAAACCCCTACAGTGAAAGCAGTCAGCTGCTGGACCCCTACTGATGTGACTTCTATACCAAGTCTGATGACATGTCATAAAAATCTATTTACAGACAATACCAATGGATTATTATTATTATTATAATCATAAAGTTAAAATGAACCTGTCCATGATCGTCAATATGACTTTTTACAGCGGCCTTAAGTTGGAGCCCATAGAAGAGTAAGTCATATACTATTGCAATGGCAGGGGAACCTCGAATTCCAGTGATTTAACCCTTTAATAGCCACAGTCAAGAATCTAATACATTACACAGCAAGGTTTTTTTTTCCTGTTTCTAGTCAACTTATTTCCATTGGGTATGTACATCTCACAGTGAGAGCTTAAAATGAATGTGTCATCAAAAATGATATTAACTATTAACATTTTTATGTTAAACACTTTTTTAAAGAATTTTTGGTTATTTTTTTAAATTTTCCATATCTCTTTCAATATTTTTTTAAAAATTCTTAAGTCCTGCAGTTTTCACTTTGGCCACTAGGTCTAACAATAGTCTGACACTTCATGTTCTGTAGAAAGAGATTCTCAGTAGTCTCCTCATTATCAGCACAAGCAGGGTTAGACTAAAATGTGCCACCAAATTTTATAGATAACACAGGATCCACCATTTATAATTGGAGATAGTCCCAGTTCACTAGCATTGGTAATATTTGCACGGATAATTTAGAGTTTTATTGGTTTTATTCTTTTAACTCAGTCCTTATTAACTATTACTACCCACCTCCCTCCACTGCACCCTCTGATTTATTGCTAATTCTCTATCTTCACTTTCACTGCTATATGTGTATTTCCCCCCCCCCCTCCTCCTCAGTCCCTAGTTTAAATACTGCTCCAAGTTCCTGGACATTTTATCCATTTAGGTGCAGCTTGTCCCTACCACGGAGTCTGTAGCAAAGACAGTTCTCCAAAAACTCAATTACCTATTTCCTACACCAATTATTGAACATTTCCCATTAGGGCTACGCCATTTTTTTGGTGTATTTTTTTGCCAAAAAACTGTTGATGCCCTATTCTCTATATCAATGAACTGTCATACACCAAAACTAGCTGCATTATATGCCAAGTATGACACTTTTGAATGCATCTAAATTAGGTGCATTAAATACGCTAGCAATGATATGCTATGCGTCTTTTTTTTCTTATGCGCCTAAATTAGGTGCCTCAAATATGTTATGCAAGATACACCAGATGCCAGATTTTTGACAGGTTCATTCATACACTCATTTAATGTTCCTTAAAACTGGCGTGGTACAAGTAGTATATCTAAAAAAATTATATTGGAGGTGTTAAAGTAGCTGTTGAAATAAATTGTCCCATCTTTCTGCCTCAGATTTTATACAAAGGCTATTTCTCAAATTAGAAACAATTGAGGAATTTATCAAACCAATTGCACATTTTTTTTTAACATAGGATGAAAAAGATGGCACATCATATTTGCTCTATAATTTGTGACTTTTTACTCACAAAATTGATGGAGAATGTGAGCTTGAGGGGCATGGTCAACAATCACTGAACAAATTGTTTATGTTTTAATTCAGAAAATGTTTTGAAAATAGCACAAATCTATACAAGCTCATATCAGACATCAAGTATGCTTCATTTTCTGGCAAATTTATTAAAAGTGGTTGTCCAGATGACAAAAAAAATGAAGGTGCTGTTGCACAGATTTAAAAAAAACTCACACTAACATTCCTCCTCGCCTTTATTCCAGGGCTGACTCTGCAGGCCAGCTCTCCCCGGTCTTCTGTTTTCTTCTGCCAGCCAGGGCCATCTTTTCCATTGGGCACAGAAGGCAGTTGCCCAGGGGCTCCACAAGAATATGGGCCCGAGGTGGAGTATGCTTGTCCGAGAAATACAAGAAAAATACCCAGGAGTGGCTAGAGGCATGACTAGTGTGATGTCATGTATTTGGCAGGGCCCACTGCAGTGTTCTGCCCATGGGCCCATAATGCTGTTAAGTCGGCTCTGCTGGCAGCAGCAGTGGAAATGTCACCACTGCAGCCACTGATTGGTTGTATCTGTCAAAGTCACTGCCTAACATCACTGCTTGGAGATTTCCCTTCCAGACTGTGAGGTCAGGCATTGGCACGTGGCTGCTGCAGATACTGGTTGGCTATGATTCCGACTGCCAGAAATCATAAGACCTGCAGAGTCAGCACTGGAACGGAGGTGACGAAGAAGGTGGGGATAAAGTATGTATTTTGTTTTTTTAATCTAGAAAGCAATACCTTTATTTTTTAATCACCTGGATAAACCCCTGTAAGCAAATAAATGGCACATTTTACTCCAACATACTTTATTGTAAGACTAGTTTATTAAACTATTTAAAAATCTGCTCTAATGTATGTAAGAAAAGATACAGATTTTTTTTAATAAGAATTGTGTGCCATATAGCAATCTAAAAAAAAAAAAAAAAAGATTGCTGGAGTGAATTGGGCCAAATTTAAGAACAGATGCACACCTTTTAATAACCCTGGAGCATTTTGGTCTTTTCTACAGTCAGAAATTTTAGTCTACCAAATGTCTGCTATAAGCAGAGTTTTTGCCACAACTTATAGTAAAAACTACTGAAAATACATTGATATATTTCCTTCACGTATTTACTGCTACGTATTTACTGCTTACTTATTTACCACTTATTTAATTCTTCACGTATTTCCTTCAAGTATTTACTAAGAACTGTTTAGATATCATTCAGTGCTTACTGGGTGGTATTTACTAAGAACACAAGTGTAACGGCCGGGTTAGTGGATCCATTGGACCACCGCAAGCGGTGGCAACAACCGCGCCAAGGAGCAGAGTCTAAGTAGGTCCCAGTTTTCACCAGAGCCCGCCGCAAAGTGGGATGGACTTGCTGCGGTGGAAATCCTACCAGGTCGCAACCACTGACGCGGCGGGCTTGCGGTGGCGGCCGAGGTTTAGCGAGGTACATAGTCGTGAGACGAGAACCGTAGTCGTGGGCCAGCAGGAAGGTAAGGGCAGGCAGCAGAGATTCGGAGTCGAGAAACGTAGCAAGAGGTCGGGTACACGGCAAGGCAAGAACACACTTAAGGAATGCTTTTTCTAAGGCACGAGGCAACATAGATCCAGCAAAGAAGTACCATGGACCGAACCAATATAAAGGGCCAGCGCCCAGCAATTAGCCAATTACCGGCATGCCGGCCCTTTAAATTTACAAGAACGAGCGTGCGTGCACCTAGGGAGTGGGCGTGCGCGCCTCGGCTGGCAGAGGGCGCGAACGGGACAGGAACGTGGTCTGGTAAGTACACAGAGCCAACAGTGCTACCCGTCCGCGGCAGGCACCCCCGGGAGAGAGCACGGGTGCGCCTGCGGCATGCGGGCTGGAGCGCGGCGCCACTCTCTACAGGTCCCCTCCCCCCCTTGGGTCTCCCCCTCTTCTTAGGCCGAAGGAACCTGCGAACAACATCTTGGTTCAAAATATTAGATTCCGGTTCCCAGGACCTCTCCTTGGGGCCGAAGCCCTTCCAATCCACAAGAAAGAACTGCTTACCCCTGATGGTCTTCATGGCCAACATGTCCTTTACTTCAAAAACATCAGAAGACTCTACTACCGAAGATGTAGACGCACTCCTCTGATACTATATATACTACTATACCTGATTGTATCCACACTACCGCAATACACCAAATCACACCTATATCACTGTGATTCACCTATTTTTGGGCTTTATGAATGCCTTTTTGACTGTATATTGAATGCCTTTTTGACTTTATAACCACTATTAGGCTTTATTTTGTATCACTATATCTTTATTCATCATTTTTTGGTATATGATATTTAATACCCTAGAATCTTTGTATTTTGTGCAGGATTGCACTGTTTTTGTTTTTTTCATCTATTATCTTATTAGTCCCCTGAGGAAATGCCAGGGAAATTGAAACATGTTGGGACTCTTTTTGGGCAAATTGCGCATTAAAGGGGATTTGCCGAGAGATAGATTCTTACCCCTCTCTTGTTGGTACAGGCAGAATGTCAACAAATCACGCTGAATCATGAAGCTGCAGGGGAGAGAGGGAGGGGGAGTGAGGAGTGAGGAATCCAAAGGGAGCAAATCAAAACTTAAGTGAAATAATAAACAGTACAACAGTGGATTCACAATACAGCAAGCCAGCCTGAGACTGCACTGTCAGGAGCCTTATCTGCTAAGATGCTAATGTAATGTAAACAAATCATGGAGCTGAAAGAGAGAGAGACACACACAGTGGAGAGCACAGAGCTGCATAAGGGATCTTGTGACATGTACACTGAAATAAAAAAACTATAACTTGTGGATTCTATATACAAAAGACAACACCTATTCTACACAGCAGCTTGAAAGCTTCTTCATGTTCCCTGTCATCAGATAAAGCAGGTATCTAATCACTCTACAACTAGATTATTCTGTATCCAAAAGAAAATATATTGCTACCCGGTGCCTTAAAAACTTCTGCAGCTCAGTCTCATCAGATAAGAAGCTCTCTCTGCGCAAGCCCGTCCAGCTCTTGTCAGGCCATATCTAATAGACTCTTTGAAGTAACCAAGGGCATGTAAGGAAGGCTGTAGCTCTCTCAGACTGCAATTTTTGTAATCATATATATTTAGAAAAGTGATTAAAAACCCATTTTGGAGGATCCCACGTCAACATTACATCGTGGCAAAACTCCTTTAAAAGGTGTACTTGCCTCTTTTTCCCACTTTAGTTATTAGGGTAATTTACATCTAGGGTTTAGGTTCCTGACAGGGGCATCCTTTTTCAGGACGATCTCCCTGTGGTTAGGTTTATAGGGCGACGTAGGCCAAGTAGGGCATAATAGGGTCTTTTAATTACACCTATTTTGCTTTTGCCCACTATTTTTGTGTTTGTGTACTCAATTTTAGCTTTTAGATTAATGGTTAAGTTTTAAATACACATCTTTCGGTTTTTTTTTTTTTCTTTGGCCGAAGGAACCTGCGAACAACATCTTGGTTCCAAATATTAGATTCCGGTTCCCAGGACCTCTCCTCGGGGCCGAAGCCCTTCCAATCTACAAGAAAGAACTGCTTACCCCGATGGTCTTCATGGCCAACATGTCCTTTACTTCAAAAACATCTGAAGACTCTACTACCGGAGATGGAGACGCACTCCTCTGAGAGAACCGGTTCAAGACAAGGGGCTTTAGGAGGCAGACGTGGAAAGCGTTAGGAATCCGGAGAGATGGGGGTAGGCAGAGCTTGTAGGACACCGTGTTCAGCTGCCGAAGTACTCTGAAAGGCCCCAGAAACCGCGGACCCAACTTATAGCTGGGAATCTTGAGGCATACGTATTTGGAAGAAAGCCAAACCTTGTCCCCTGGAAGGAACGTAGGAGAAGATCTCCTCCTCTTGTCAGCCTGGGTCTTCATGCGGGCCGAAGCCCGGAGTAAGGCATGTCGGGTCTCCTGCCAAATGGCCTTGATATCTCGAACTTGGTTGTCCACAGCGGGAACCTCGGAAGCAGTAGCCAAGGGAAGGGGAGGGCGTGGGTGACGACCATAGACCACAAAGAATGGAGACACACCCATAGCATCAGAGTCCCAATGGTTGTAGGAGAAGTCAGCCCATGGAAGCAGCTCGGCCCAATTGTCCTGGCGACCAAATACAAAGTGATACAGGTATTCCCCCAAGATCTGATTTACTCTCTCCACTTGACCATTCATCTGGGGATGATAGGTAGAAGAGAAGTCCAACTTGACTTTCAAGCGAGAACACAGGGCATGCCAAAATCTGGAGACAAATTGAACGTCGCAGACTATATGCGAGGGTAATCCATGCAGACGAAAAATGTGACGGAAGAAATGACCCGCCAATTGACGAGCAGTAATAAGACCAGGCAGCGGCACGAAGTGGGACATCTTTGAGAATCGGTCCGTGACCACCCAGATGACAGAATTCCCTGAGGAAGAAGGAAGGTCCGTGATGAAGTCCATGCCAATGTGTGTCCATGGGGACTCCGGAATGGGCAGATGGACTAAGAGACCCGCGGGCCTATGGCGTGGGATCTTTTTCCGGGCACACGTAGCACAGGAGAGAATGAAATCCTTGATGTCCTGGAGCAGAGTTGGCCACCAGTAGTGCTGCGAGATAAGGGTGTAGGACTTACGTATCCCGGGGTGACTGGCCAGAAGAGAACTATGCCCCCATTCCAGAATTTTCCTCCTGAGCACTGGACGAACGAAAGTCTTGCCCAGTGGGACACTACGAAGATCTACAGGAGCCACGTGGACCAGCCGTTCAGGGGCAATGATGTGCTGAGATACTGGTTCTTCTCCAGCAATGTCAGAAGCACGGGAGAGGGCATCCGCCTTGACATTTTTTTCGGCTGGTCGGAAGTGGATCTTGAAATCGAAACGGGAAAAAAGAGGGACCACCTGGCCTGGCAAGGATTTAAACGCTGGGCCGTCTGGAGGTACTGGAGGTTCTTGTGGTCAGTGAAGATGTCAGATGGGTGTCGAGCTCCCTCCAGCAGATGTCGCCGTTCCTCCAGAGCCAATTTGATGGCCAACAGTTCCCGATCTCCAATGGCATAATTTCGTTCCGCCGGTGAGAAGGTCTTGGAAAAGAAACCACATGTGAGAGTCTTGCCTTTGGGGCCCTTCTGTGTAAGGACCGCCCCTGCCCCCACCCCCACGGAAGAGGCATCCACCTCTAGGCAGAAGGGTTTCTCTGGATCTGGACGGATCAAGATAGGTGCTGAGGAAAAAGCTGTCTCCAGTTCGGAGAACGCTTCCTCGGCTGCCAAAGGCCAACATTTCGGATTTGCGTTCTTCCTAGTGAGAGCCACGATGGGAGCCACCAGTGTTGAGAAATGGGGAATGAATTGCCGGTAGTAGTTGGCGAACCCCAGGAAGCGTTGTATCGCCTGAAGGCTGACAGGTCGTGTCCACTGCTGGATCGTAGAGAGTTTAGCTGGCTCCATCTGTAGACCCCGATCGGAGATTATGTACCCGAGGAACGAAGGCTGACCTGGTGCAACCGACATTTCTCCAGCTTGGCATACAGTCGGTTGTTCCGCAAAAGTCATAGAACCTGGTGAACCTGTACCTGATGAGTCTAAATGTCTGGAGAAAAAATCAGGATATTGTCCAGATATACTATGATAAAGGATCCCTGAAGGTCCCTGAAGACGTCATTGACGAGGTCCCTGAAGACGTCATTGACGAATTCCTGAAATACAGCTGGGGCGTTGCATAGCCCAAAGGGCATCACGAGATATTCGAAATGCCCGTCACGAGTATTGAATGCCGTTTTCCACTTGTCCCCCTCTCGAATTCTGATGGGGTTGTGGGCTAAACAAAATCACGGTGAAGAATCGCTACCCCCTACCACTGATCTCTAAGCTCTTCGATCGACTCCGGGGAACCAAGTTGTTTTCCAAGATGGACCTACGAAGAGCTCAGAGATCAGTGGTAGGGGGTAGCGATTCTTCACCGTGATTTTGTTTAGCCCTCTGTAATCAATATACGGACGAAGTGAGCCATCTTTCTTCTGTACGAAGAAGAACCCGTCACTGGCTGGAGAGGAGGATTTGTGAATAAAACCTTTCTGTAAATTCTAATGAATATAGGCCGACATGGGGGGGCTGGTTCCGGGGAGGAGGTCAATTGGGCAGTTATAACGCTGATTGGGCGGTAGCATCTCAGCCTGTTTCTCCGAGAATAAGTCCCCAAAGTCCTGGTACTCCGCTGGCAGGCCTGGCAGAGGCTTGAAGGGCGAATGTGGAGAAGAGGTGAGCACCGGGTGTGGTGCCACCAAACAGAGATCCTGGCACTCCGATCCCCAACGCAGGACTTCACCTGTCTTCCAATCTAGCGTAGGGGTTTGACGTTGCAGCCAGGGGAGCCCCAACAGGATCGCCGAGGAAGCACGAGGCTGAACGTGAAAATAAATGTTCTCCTTGTGCAGGACCCCTACCCGGAGGGATACTGGCCGGGTTACAAATTGAATGGAGTCACTAAGGAGCTCCCCACTGACAGAAGAGATAAGCAGGGGCTTCTCCAAACGGATCTCTGGCAAGTGGTAACGGGACACCAAGGAGGCATGAATGAAGTTCCCGGCTGAGCCAGAGTCCAGGAAGGCAGGAACCCGGAGCGATAGACCAGCATCCGTCGTTACCTCCACTGGCAACATCAATCGTGGACAGGGAGAATTAGCACCTAGGGACGCCTCTCCTACAGCACCTAGGTGCGAGCGTTTCCTGAGCGCAGGGGACGCTGCTTCTGAGGAAGTGGTCTGGACTGGTGCAGTAGAGGCAAAGATTCTCCATCCTACGGCGGGGGAGCTCTAAATCCGAAGTGGGCCCGGTCCACCTGCATGGGTTCCTCGTTGGAGACCTGCGGGAGCGGCAGCGGAGATCTCTGGAACACAGGGCCAGACGAGGTAGTCGGCGAGGTCATGCCGAGTCACGCTCCTGGCAGAGCTCCTCCTGTCTCTCCATGAAACGCACGTCTCTGTGAGTAGCCAAGTGGATAAGTTCACCCAGAGAAGATGGAAGATCTCTAGCTGCAAGATCGTCCTTAACCCTGCTGGACAGACCCTTCTTGAATGTGGCGCAGAGGGCGTCGTCGTTCCAGGACAGCTCAAACGCTAGCGTGCGGAACTGGACCGCATTGTCACCTATGGAGGAGTCCCCCTGACGAAGGTGCAGGAGCGCCGTCTCGGCAAAAGACACACGCGCTGGCTTCTCAAAAACGCTGGGGAATTTAGTGAGGAAGGCTTGTAGGTCTGCTGTCACAGCGTCATTCCGGTCCCACAGGGGTGTCGCCCAAGCAAGGGCCTTTCCAGATAGCAGGTTCCCCACAAACACCACTTTTGACCTTTCCGTGGGGAACTGGTCGGCCATCAGCTCCGCGTGCATGGAGCACTGTGTAATAAAACCTCTGCAAAGCTTCGGGTCCCCGTCGAACTTGGTGGGTAATGGTAGACGAAGCTTCGGCCCCACGGTTGCCAGCGTTACAGCGGAAGTCGATGGAATCACTGGCAAAGAAGACGGTTGCTGCTGCTGGGACGCCAGGAGTTGTCGCATCATGGCGGACAGCTGGCCCAATTGCTGTGCCTGTTGCGCGATCTGCTGCGACTGCTGGGCAACAATGGTCGTAAGATGTGCAAGATTTGGCAGGGGCACCTTGGCGGGATCCATGGCCGGATCTAACTGTAACGGCCAGGTTAGTGGATCCACTAGACCACCGCAAGCGGAGTCTAAGTAGATCCCGGTTTTCACCAGAGCCCGCCGCAAAGCGGGATGGACTTGCTGCGGTGGGAGTCCTACCAGGTCGCTACCCCTGACTCGGCGAGCTTGCGGTGGCGGCCAAGGTGCAACGAGGTACATAATCGTGAGATGAGAACCGTAGTCGTGGGCAGGCAGGAAGGTCACGGCAGGCAGCAGAGATTCGGAGTCGAGAAACGTAGCAAGAGGTCGGATACACGGCAAGGCAAGAACACATTTAAGGAATGCTTTTTCTAAGGCACGAGGCAACATAGATCCAGCAAGGAAGTACCGTGGACCAAACCAATATATAGGTGTAGCGCCCGGCAATTAGCCAATTACCGACGCGCTGGCCCTTTAAATTTACAAGAGCGAGCGCGCACGCGCCCTAGGGAGCGGGCGCGCACGCCTCGGCTGGTCGGGGGCGCTGACGGAACAGGAATGTGGTCTGGTAAGTACACAGAGTGAGTGCGCCCGCAGCTCGTCCCGCGGCCAGCGGCGCTACCCATCTCCGGGGAGAGAGCCCGCGGGCTGGAGCGTGGCGCCACTCGCTACAACAAGTCTTAATCTATAGAACACCAGAGAAAATGTGCCAAGTTTATAAAGGGGTACGTTAATACATTTGGCACATCTCTTGGTTGCCTGTGTGCCAGAATAGCAAATCTATAAGCAGGTATGGATTTGTGCCATAATTTATCTGAATTCTGGTGTAAATTATAATAAATCTGTGGGAAGCCATGCTCGCACACCTATCCCCTGTTTTCTTGTTACTTTTTAAAAATGACAAAATCACACATTTTAGCTCAGATATTTTTTGCTCTAAAATGTGCAACTTTTTTTACACCTGGATACTGCCACAAAGCTGTTGATTAATTCCCCCCCTTGTGTGCTTATCAATTATTAATACAGATTTGTAGGGACTTTTGAGTAAATGCTACAGGTTTTTTTTTTCACATTTTGAATTATAGCACAAATTGCTGCAATGACCTAATATATGACTTAAAGGGGTTATCCAGTAAAAAAAATTATATTCTATTTCGGCCAGGGTGGTCAAGAAAAGAAACAAACTTATCTGCTTTCCCTCCCAAGCTCCTGTTTATCCGCTCCTTTCGACTTTCCAAAGCAGAGGAGAGGCTTGCATCCATTTACCTACAATGGAGTGCGAGTCCCTCCAATGTGTTAAGACAGGAATCCGAAAGTCAGAAGGAAAGGATCGCTGGGATCTTGTAAGAGACAGCAGCAGGGCTCATCTTGGTAGGTATATATATATTTTTTTTTTACTTTTTTAAACCACCCAGGCCCCAGTGGAATACAATTTTTTTTTTTACTGGACAACTCCTTTGATGGAATTGGTAAGAGATGTGTCCTGCTACAGCTAAACGTTTACTCTGAAGTTGGAAAATGTAAAAAAATATCAATTTATCTATCCATCCAAACTAAATACTTTTTCTTTGTCTTTTTATTTCATCAATATTGTCTGTGTCAATAAAATATCTCTTTTTCAGATGTAGACCTTTGAACTCTTATGTAAGGAAAAATAATCACCACAAAAATGAAACAAGAGAACTTTATTTTCACAGCCTGTGGATTGTCTACAAAGTTATAATTCTACAAACACATCCTTTTTTCTGCTGTGGGTGAATGTAATAGATAGTAAACACCCAACTCAATTCCTGGAGAATAATTAACTGCCAGAACACGCACTGTGGAATCCACAGGAAACAGGTTTATTATTTCTGTACGATTTTCTTTTTTCTTTTTATCCTTTATTTCTTTTATTGTTTTGTCTGTTTTATTACTAAAGTTTATAGTGTTCTGCCTTCTGTTTCTCAGAACCATAGCTAGTAAAATTATAAAGCTATTTTATGCCAAAAAAGTGTCCTTGGGGCCTCTTTATCCATTTTTTTGTCATAACATTAAAAAGGGGAATGATCTGCTTCATAGAGACCATTGTAACCATAACTTAGCAGGTAAAGCTTTTTTTATTGTATACATGATGCAATGAATCTTTAACATAAGCAGCTATGGCCACATTAAATCAAGCTAATATAGTAAAAAAGCAAAGGGGGCTTAACTTGGCAACAAAGGTTCTGTTGGACAGCTGGACCTCTTCCGCGCAGGTGCAGTGTTGGGGTGGTATTTATTGTATTATCATATACTCCTGCAAATTGTAGAGTAGGGACCCACTTATGTAGCTTATATAGTTTTATCAAATTCTGTGCTGGATAACTTTATGTTCATGCCTTTTTTTCTTTTCAAAACTTTAACAGAAGGTGAGAAATGTATTAAGAGTGGTGTTAAATACCACATGTCTTAATGAAAAGTGGCACAACAGCTTGTACCAGTGTCTGTCAATTTTTGTCTTCTTTATATAGTGCCTTTGGAGAAATAGCAGCTTGACCCTGCCCTCGATCCACCTGACTGAGGTTTTAGTCAATGTGAATGAATGTTGTTACCCTGAATGTAAGATGACTTTGGCCGATAGAGGGAAAAATCTAGATTTAGAGACTTGCCTAATGAGGATTACTTGATGTGGTAGTTAGGCACACGCAATTGGATTAAAGTGTGCACTAAAAACCTCTATTTTATAGATGTAGAAAAAAATAGCACTAATGCAGCTTAAATAGAATCTGTCAGGTGGTTTATGCTACCCTGTCTAAAAGCAGAATGGGACAGAGGAAGGGAAAGGGGCTCTGTGATATATGTTCATATGATTTGATGCAAATTTTTGAGTAAAAAGCAAAGAAAACTGAAAGCACTGCTGATACTTGCCACATACAGACATTGTCAGTTCGCTCTGTACACACCTTGATACAGGGAAAGCTGTCAATCACTGTATGTAGCCGGGGTAAGCAGAACTCCTACTGTCACTTAAGAAGTCTTGCCAGGATTTTCCTTGCTTTTTTACTCAGAAATTCTGCTCCAAATCATATAAACCTATACATCACAGAGGTCAGCTTCTCTCCCTTTTTCATATCCTGCTTTCAGATAGGATAGAATAAACCACCTGATAGGTTTCTCTTCAATGTTGCATGAATTTAATGTTTGTATGGGTTTTTTGTGCTTGGTGGGTGTGCTTTTGAATTATGGCCACAACTGTTTGCACCAGTATCTATATCAGTTATGAATGGATGTGCTGGCTATTTGTTGTCTTTTTTTTTCAATATATGACCAGTGTGAATGCAGTATGGGTATTGAGATAGGACATTAAAACCATCTTTATTGGAAAGTCATTTTCACAATATCACATATTAACCTGATAATGACTAGGCCTGTGTACAACCAAGCTTTTTATTTTTGGTTTCTCACTGTCACATTCTAAGGCTATGTTCACACGGGCAAATTTCGGCGTGCATTTCGCTGGGTATTTTCACTCTAACACGGGCGAGATGCGTGCCAAAATTATGGTAATTCATAGTTCTCATAGAGAACTATGGATTATGCCTCATCTCTCGGCTCGTACAATACGATCGTATTGTACGCACGGGGAGATAAGTCACATGTCAATTACTCGCGCCGTATAAGTGCCGTGAGTAATGCATGTCTATGGGGCCGGCTGGCTGCCGGCCCCCCGCGCGGCGGGAGTGCGCGTGTATTAGCGCAAGCTCCCATCATGTGAACATATCCTAAGAGTCATTACATTTTTATTCTTTTATTGATAATGCTTTTTAGACGGTACCATTTTGGGAAACATACCGTATTTTCTGGACTATAAGACACCCTTAATTTAGTAGGTAAATGGGGATGTATCTTATTGTCCGAATGTAAACAGGCTGTAGTGCGTCCACAAAGCAGGTCCTGTGCTGGGAGGATGAACTTACAACACAGCCTTCCTAGGAACAAATGGTACTGTCATCCTATTGGCTGGATTGCATTATTCAATCACGTTCTTGGACAAATACTTCCCCGTATGTTTGTAGCCTCAAAATAAAGCTCAGCGATTGGATGGTCCCATGTCAATGCATTGGTCGAAAATCCCTGTCACTCAAATTATCTTAGTGAGTTTGGCGCATGCACATAGAGAGTGACTACAGTTGGAAGCTCTTGGCCAAGGTGTCTATGGGAGCCGATGTTCTATTTATTGTTTGGGGACACTCAGCGTAAATATGATGGTTATGAGGAGGATAGGGAATGTGACTGGAAGATCCTGCTGAAGGTTACAAATCCAGAAACCATTGAAATGCAAGGCTTCCCCCTCCCAGTGTAGTGATATTGACACATCTGAAGCTGCCCATAGTAGTCATAGATGCTATGGTATTTGACAGGCACTACAGCTTCCATCAATTCATGTGATTATTGCATCTGCATTTTATATTATATTACATATTATACATGTTATTGTTATTATATCTTATTTTAATAGCAAATATACTATAAATATTCTTTTAAAATAAATATATTTAAAACAAGTATAAATATTCTTATAAATCTTATTTAAAAAAAAAATAATGAAAAAAAATTTGACCTATTAGAGCATAACATAACTTATCTTGTATGCTGAACACTGTAGAAGAAAAAAAATAACAAATGCCAAAATTGTGGGTTTTTGGGTCATTTCACGTCCCCTAAAAATTTGAATTAAAAGTGATCAAAAAGTCACATTTATCCCAAAACAGTAACAATAAAAACTACAATTCAACGTTTTTGCTTCAATTATTTTCCTATTTTCCTCCTCTAAAACCTATGTGTGTCTTATGGTCCAATGCATCGTATATTGAAAAACATATTTACTTCTTAGGGGAAATAGAAAAAAAATGCATTTTTTAATTTATTTATTCTTTCAGTATTAAGCTTTTTTTTTAATGGTATAAATTCTAACAAACTTAAAACTAAACTAAAGTATAGTTATGGAAATACCACATTTATATATGTATATTACCAATTAATCAACCATGTTCAAAATAATTTGGCTCTTCATTTTTCCCTCCTCACATTCCCAAAGCCATAACTTTTTAGTTTTTTCCCCTGCATAGACAGATGAGGGCTTTTATTTTGTGTGACAAGATGTTATTTCTAATGGTTTCATTCATCATAGAATATACTGGGAAACCGCAAAAAAATTGGAGAAAAATGTGAAAAAAACTTACAACATATTTGTGGGTTTTTTGCTTTTATGGCATTCAATCTTTGGTAAAATTATGTGTTATCTGTACTCTACAGGCTGATACGAATCCGGCAATACCAAACATGTATGATTTTTGTTATGTTTTGGTACCGTGAAAACCTATGGACTTGAGTAAGGGTGCATTTTTTGAGGTCTAAAGAGTACATTTTATTGCCACTAGTTTGGAATACATGGGACTTTTTTGATTAAATTTATTCAAATTTTTAGGGGACGTGATAAAAAAACTCAATTTTGGAGTTTGGATTTTTTAAATTATTATTTTATTTTTTTATTTGTAAAATGGCAAATGGGGGATGATTTGAACTTTTAATTTTTTCTTTTTTATACATGAAAAAACATTTTTTTTCACTTTAGCTTTGAACCCCCCCTGGTGTACTTCACCACTAGGGGGTACGATCATTTATACAGCCTAATGTATTGTGATACAATGCATTAGAGTGTACAAAGATGGCGGTTTTACTACTTCCTGCCTGTGACAGGAAGTAGTAAAACAGAAAACATGGCAGCGATGGAAGCCTTCACAACCGACAGGTGTTAGCTGCAATTAACAGCTAACACCTGGTGGCTATGTAGCGGGATCGCACTGCGATCTTGCTACAAAGCCCCTTACCGGTATTAGAATATATAGAATGTATCCATACATCAAGGTGCGGTAAGGGGTTAATGTTTCACTTTCTTTGCACCTTACAATACTTTTTTTTCAAGTTCAATAGCTATAACTTTTAACTTTATTTTCCTATCAATGTAGTCAATGCAGCATTATGGAGGCTTGTTTTTTTGCAGGATGGATCATATTTTTAACAGAACCATAGTGAGATACATATACACCAAAAAATGAAGAAGCAATTTATTTGGCGGTGCCTGTTCTATGCCCTAGCTGCCATCGTACATATGTGTCAAACATAAACTTGACAGATAACACACCTTGATATCATGGCTTTTTTCAATGGTTTACAATGGCTTTTGCTGTGAACTAAGAACAGATTATACACAAAGTCGTGTAATCATCAAGTTAAACTTTGCACATCTGTAACTCCTCAGTGACCCATGATCGCATTTGTGGGTCACTCATAGGGACACAGAAGAGTCTCCTCCATCACTGTAGCTGCCTAAATTTCCTTGGTTGTTTTAGACTGTGGAATCTAAGGGTTAAATAGGCCAGGATAAGTGTTATTTCAGCTATTGGAACATTAGCCCTCTTCGGCATTAATCACATGGCCACAGCCAGGTGCCTGAATGATCACAGTGATATATCTGTATGGCCTTCCACAGGAACTACACACTGCAAATAATGTAGTTGTATAACAAATTATGTTAAAGGCTTAAAGAGTTTTTTTTATGATTTTGAACTGGTGGTTACCTTTAGCTATGTGTACATAAAAAATTGGCCACCCTTGATAGCTGGTTCAAACTCATGCCTGGGTTGTTCCCTTGGCCAAGCATTTAACAGTAGAAAACAGGATTTAAATCAGTTTTTAAGGGAACCTGTCCGATTGAACATGCTATCTGATCTGCTGGTAGCATGTTGTAGAGCAAGAAGAGTTAAACAGCTTGATATATTGCTTTAAAGAGAAATATTCAGTAGAATTTGCATTTTATTCACTTAAATTATTGCTTCTTCTGGGTTAAGGAGTCCAGTACAGTGATTGACAGCCTTCTTTGTATCAGTGTGCATATTATCAGTGATGACACCGCCCAACAGACTCCTTTCTCCACAATGAGCAGGGATTTAAATGAATAAAGCACAAGTTCTAATGAATCATTTCCTACAAAACTATTTATCAATGTGCTTAGCTCCTTATGCTCTATACCAGCAGATCAGATAGCATGTTCAATATGACAGTTGCCCTTACATATAATGATTGTCCAGTATTATTTAAAACTATATTAAAATAACCTACATTAACACAAATTAAACCAGAAACCATTATGGTTTGTACTGTTTTAACTTACTGTACAGTGGCATTCATACAATTGACTTTTAACACTTAGCCACAGAATAGGGATTAAATGTATATTCACTGGAAGTCCCACTGCATTGACCCACAACAATCACTATAATGGAGTTCCCTGTTCCTCATCATTTCCTGATTTATGATTATAGTAGGAAGGAGTTTGGATAAGGCAGCATTCGTGACATCACTCCTGCAAAACACCAGTGACTGTCTGTCTGCTGTCTCTGACATCATGTCCTCTCTCTATCTTAAACTAAATCTCACTAAAACTGAACTTTTAGTCATCCCACCATCTACTAACCACAGCTACCCTGCTATTTCTGTCTCAGTGTGTGGCACCACCATAACTCCTAGGCAGCAGGTCCGCTCTGATCTGTCCTTCACCCCATATATCCAATCCCTTACCCGCTCCTGTCACCTGCACCTTAAGAACATCTCCAGAATCCATCCTTTTCTCACTGTGGAAACAACTCAAACTCTCATTGTTGCTCTTATTCTTTCTCGTCTTGATTACTATAACTCCCTACTTGTTGGTCTTCCTCTCTGTAAACTCTCCCCTCTTCAATCTGTCCTGAATGCAGCACCCAGGCTTGTCTTTCTTTCCAGCCGCTATACTGATGCCTCTACCCTGTGTCAGTCTCTGCACTGGCTGCCTATTCAGTACAGAATACAACATAAACTCATCACTCTCACCCATAAGGCTCTCCACAGCGCTGCACCCCCTACATCTCCTCCCTTATCTCTGTCTACCACCCTGCCCACTCTCTCCGCTCTGCTACTGATCTAAGATTACACACCTCACTCATCCGAACCTCCCATGCCCATCTCCAAGATTTTGCACGTATTGCACCAGTCCTCTGGAACATGTTACCCCATGTGATCAGGCACACTCCCAACCCTCACAGTTTTAAGTGTGCTCTGAAAACTCATCTTCTTAGACAAGCCTACCAAGATCCCTAATTGATAACCCCCCAAATTCTGTCACAGATTCGTCACTTCCTGCACTTTGGCACCCACAGGCACTTATCTGTATACAGATGTATGGTTGGGATGGCAGGTTCATTAACTTTTTTATGTATACTACCCCATATCTATGTAACATGGCTGGACCATTGTAAACCAAGCACTTGTCACCCTTTGTTCACCCATACACCCTAACAGATTGTAAGCTCTTGCGAGCAGGACCCTCACACCTTGTGTCTCATTTGTCAGTAGCTTTTTTATAATGTAATGTCTGGTTTGTCTGTGCTTATACCCTCTATATTGTAAAGTGCTGCGGAATATGTTGGTGCTATATAAATAAAGATTATTATTATTATTATTTGAGCTTTTGGCCACCTTTCTATTCAAAACTATGAGATTGATGAAGATAGATAAGTTCAATGCTCGGCTATCTTTAAAACTTGACTGAAATCTTATTTGCTTTAGGTGTTCCCACTTAGCTCTGTTCATTTGAAGTGGCAGTACAGCTTATTTCTGCCCTAAGATAACCAATCACACCACTGAGCACTGTTGTCCATCTGCCATGTTGATTATTGGCGGGAGTGTACGTGTGAGGTCAGAGCACCACCAGTCACTGGTAATTCCTTGAAAGAAGCTCTAAATTATTATTAATAGCTTGCTATTTTTTTAAAACCAGATTTGAGTTATTTAATTTTGTGAGAAATCATTCTCTAAATTAGGTAATTTTTTTCAAATGCAGTGGAAAAATGTGTTACTTTCAACTCCTAAAATCTATGTTTTTTTTAAATAAAATATGGCTGCAATGTATTTCCAGGTCATTGCATTCTTGTTATCTGTGTATTTTACACAGCATCCAATCTTTTTTTTTTGGATTGTATTTCAAGACATATGACCTACCATCTGAGCTCTGTGCAATCAAAGTTCCCACAATGCATAATATCTAGTGTGAGAAAACTGAAATTTAACTTTTGATATGAATTCTAGTAAAAATATGTGAAATACAGTATAAAATTTAAATATATCATAAAATTTCAAGTAATTACAAAATACAGTAAATCAGGAAAATATGCATTTGCAGAGAGATCAACTGTATATTGTTGCTAAAGTAGTGTTTTCCTTTAAGCACATTTTCTGTTAGATTTCCCTTTTTTACCCACTATGTATTTTGGCATAATAATGGTAGGTGAATGTGCTGGCAGCTTCAGCTTTTTCTCCAGAAGCGACTCAATATTGTACATTCCAAAGCGATTATTACGACTTTACAAAATTTGTTCTGACTTCAAAAATGAAAAGAAGAGCAAGTCATCTGGCAATGATTTTCCTAGAGGCGTGAGGAATTCAACAGGTGTAGACTGGAGAAAAATACACTGCAATGTATATTACATATGTTCCATATTTCATATTGACACGTATATTAATAATCCATCTCTGCAGCCAGGGTAAGAAAGATCTGTGTCTAATCCTATCAGAAAATATAATCTATAGGGCATTTCTACAAAAAATGACAGTCTTTCATGTTCAGATTATACAACTGTATTGTGTGTCCATACTAACATATAATCTTTACAAAAGAACAAAGACAGAAAGAAAACCGAAAAGCATGGAAATGAAGAGATGACTTTTATCTTTATTTTACACAGCAAGAAAAATATGTGTTTCTAGGTAAATCTCAAGAATTTTCAAAACCTTTCTTCACAATTACACTAGCTAATAAAAAAATAAAATGTGTATCCCTGTTGTAATCGTAGCCACATCTCCCAGTAAAAGTTTAGAAGTGGTAGTGAGTGAAAGGGCCAGAAATCAACCATATTTGCATACCTGTAAGGCATGAAGAGTTCTATTTGGATATAACCCCAAAACTTGAAGAAACCCCTTTTTACAAAAAGTAAATACGGGCAAAATATACCCCCGCCCTATTCATGGGATAGTCTCATCCATATCTGAACCCTCATCCATATCTGAGCATAGCTTGAGATGTTCGTTAATAAAATGACTAGAATGAAAAAACACCAGTAACTACTTGTATATATATAATTTATTTTTTGTGTTTATGAATTTTTAATTAAAAAATTTCATTAATTAAAAATAAATTCTATATTTCTAAATATAGATATAGAATTTATTTTTTAATAGAAAAATAGAAATAGAGTCTCTTTCATATATGAATTTTATTATTTCATATATATATATTTTATAAATATATATAATACATATATATATTATATATATATATATTATCATTGGGAAACAGTTAAGATGTGGAGATGTTATTCTCTGCATATCAAAGGACCATCTTATTTTGTTTTATTACTTGTACAACTGTTAGTATTTTTACTGATATCAGGCCACCTAGCTTTCAGAATTTTAAAGATTGTTGCATTTGAATTATTTCTAATAAAACAGATATATTATGATTATTATGATTATTAATAATAATCATAATAATCATAATCATCATTAATAACAATAATATATTTCTTTATAATAATATTTCAATTTATAATTAAAGTCAAATAATTAAAAGAAGATCAAATAGGTTGTGGAAAGTAATATTAAAAGTGTGATTATTATTATTATTATCACTACTAATAAAAAAATATTATTAACAACATTGACAATGTAAAAATTATTGGAATTTGTGCATTCATAATTACAAAAATGTGACCCTTCAATGAACAGGACTCTTTTTTGACAATGCTGTCCCTACCAAAATGTCAAGTAGTACCTATTTTGTTTTTAAGCATATTGCCAAGAAAAACAAGTAACTCACACTTTCCCAATCATTATACTGGAAAATCCATCTTTTTTAGATAATTATACACTTAATATAAACCAAATTAAAGATGCAATGCTAGACTGTAGAAAACATCTTCAGGCACATCATGTTTCAATAACTATTAATACCAATAAATATAAATACACCCATACCATTTAATAAGTCCCCAATAAAATATCAATACCATGCAACCATGCATAGTAGTAGTGGTACATTGGTACCACAATAGGTGCAAACATACTTTACATCAAGGAGGGAGTAATACTAACCAAAAATGTGAGAGAGGCATTATAACTACTGTAGTGTGTAGAACAAATAAATCAAACAATCACATATTCCAGTCCCCTAGGGGGACTAAAAGTGCCATTTTTTAAAAGTAAAATAAAATTAAAAAAATGTTTAGGGGTCTTTCACACACACTCTTGGTCGGTATTGCTTTAACCTTGATATATGTTTACAGCTAAAGTGGCACCAACATTTTATATATCATACATCCTGTTACCTCTTATTGTTAGTACTGGTACATAGACATAGATTTAGAAGCAATAATCCTTAAAAATCTATAAAAGTTTTTGTTATGGACTTCTAAGTGTGACGTCTGAATCATTAATCTAGCACCTCTGAGGCTCCACATACTGATGATGTTTCTGAGATCCCAGACAGTCTATGTACCAAAAGATCCTTCCTTCAGTGGAGTGGTGGATAGGTGTTTGGTGGAGCAGCTGCAGATTTCACATGTGTTATAGAGTTGTGCCTAAATTAACACACCTTATAAAGGTGAGCACAGTACACATTGATTTAATTGTTTTTGTATTAATTTTTCTAACCTACTACACAAGGAGAGAGGCTTTGTTCTTTGCTTATTTTTTTTTTCTCTGCATATGAGGAAAAATTTCCATATCAGAACATGATAATCTACATGATGTACCTGGAGGAATTTTTTGCAACCAGCATTGCATCTTTTATTGAGTTTTAATCATGTGGATATTTCTTTTATAAAAATGGATTTTCTAGTACAAGTATCATGGAAGTGCAAGCTATTTGTTTTTCTTGGCAGTATAGCTTTTTACATTGATCACAACATTTATTTGATGTTGATAATAGTGCTACTTTATAGGTGTTCAGTTTTAGAAAAGGAAGAACAAAGTCGACCTTATATAAAGACAAGCTGAGGGCAAAAAAAGAAAAAAACACAGTAAATCTTCATGTTTTATAGAAGGTTAAAAGTTCTAAAAGAAACTAAACTAATTGCAGGTCATTTTTGCTAGACCCATGAGTTTGTCATATGATATATGTTGTAGTCTTATTGAGATTCCTGCAGCTGTTCAGAAGATCCATGAAAATGATGTTGACATTCCCAAGCTTTTTGTTCTGAAATAAAGACATTTAGCATACATAGAGAGTGCATGACTTCCTAGATAACAAAAAGAGATTCTCCTGGATGAAAAATCGGTGTAATTATAAAGCATAGTACAATATTGTATATGGAATCTGGAACGAAGAAAATAATCATTTTATACACATTCACTAAACTTCTACATCACATTGTTAGTTGTGTTTTCACCCTTACTTTATTCCTTTAGCAAAATGTTTATTTTGGACATTAATGGGCACGTATTTTCTTTTTACTTTTTCATTGTCATATTTAGAGATGGGCGAATTTCTCAAAAATTCGATTCAGTCACTTCGCCGAATTTTCCGACAAAAATAAATTCGGTAGCCGAATTACTTCGGGACGAATCGCGTTTAAAAAGCCAGCTATTTCAGGCTGCACAGAGCCTGCACGGGTGCTGTAGAACGTTGTGCCAGCTTAAATATGAGAGGGAGCTGGGTTTGGTCTTCATACAATGTTGTGTTTTACGTATGACACGCATGATGACTGCCGCAGCTCTTAGAATCGCTTTCAGCTATAAAATTCCCTGGGCACTTAAGAGGGCAAAAATGACCAAAAAAACTCAAGCGGGAATGTATCCGAATAAAGTCATGCCAGCGAATGCTGGAGAAAAAACAAGCTGGAGAGCTCGGTGGCAACATTAGTGACAGAGTGTGGAGGTGGACGGCGGCTGCACAGCAGCATGAGGTCAGGCGAGTGGCACAATGACATTCTGGAGTAGCAAAATCAGGAGGAAGAGCCACAGGGAATTGCACATGACTGAGGCGGACGGTCAGGCGGGCAGGCCAGCAGGCATGAGGTCAGGCAGTGGCACAATGACAATTTGGAGGTCGGGCAAATCAGGAGGAAGCCCACAGAATGGCACAATGACTGAAGCAGAGGTCAATGGCCGGTGCAGCCAGCATGAGGTCAGGCAGTGGACATTGACATTTCTGGAGGTGGCAAAAACAGCGAGGAAGGGAAGCCACAGAATGGCACATTGAGTGAGAGCGGAGGTCACGGCAGGGCAGCGCATGAGGTTCAGGCAGTGGCACAATGACATTTGGAGGTGGCAAAAAGGAGGAAGCCACAGAATGGACACAAGACTGAGTGTGGAGGTCACAGCGGCAGCAGCACAGCATGAGGACAGGCCAGTGGCACAATTGAACATTCTGGAGGTGGCAAAAAAACAGGGAGGAATGCCTACCCCAGTAATGGCACAATGACTGAGAAGCGGGGTGGTCACGGCGGGCAGCAGATGAGGTCAGGCAGGTGGCACAATGACATTCTAGGAGGTGGCAAAAACAGGAGGAAGCCACCAGAATGGCACAATCGTCTGAGGCCGAAGGGTCAAGGCGGCTAGCAGCCTGAGGTAGGCAGTGGCACTATGACATTTGGGAGGTGGCAAAACAGGAGGGAAGCCACAGAATGCACTATGATGAAGAGCGGGAGGTACGGCGGCAGCAGCCATGATGTCAGGCAGTGGCACAATGTTTCTGGAGGTGCAAAACAGGAGGAAGCCACAGAATGGCACAATGACTGGGAGAGCGGAGGTCACGGCGGCAGCAGCTATGAGGTCAGGCAAGTGGGCACAAATGACACCAGTGTGGAGGACACGGCAGCAGCACACAGCAGCAGCATGAGGTCAGGCGAGTTGGCACCACAATGACATTCTGGAGGGTGGCAAACAGGAGGAAGCACGAAATGGCACAATGACTGAGAGCGGAGGTCACGGCGGCAGCAGCATGAGGTAAGGCAGGGGCACAATGACATTCTGAGGTGGGCAAACGGAGGAAGCACAGAATGGCCAATGACTGAGAACGGAGGTCACGGCGGCAGCATGATGAGGTCAGGGCAGTGGACACGATGGACATTCTGGAGGGGGCAAACGGAGGAAGCCACAGAATGCACAATGACTGAGAGCGGAGGTTACGGCTTGGCGCAGCATGAGGTCAGGGCAGTGGCACAATGACACTGTGTGGAGGACACGGCCAGCAGCCCACGAGGCAGCAGCCATGAGGTCAGGAAAGTTGAACACATGACAGTGTGGATGGACACGGCAAGCGCCACAGCAGCGCATGAGGTCCAGAAAGTGCACAATGACATTACTGGAGGTGGCCAAAAAGTATTAGGCCACAGGAGTCGGCACAAATCACACAGTGTAGAGGTCACAACAGCAGCAGTTCGAGGTCAGGCAGTGGAACAATGACATTCTGGAAAGGTGGCAAAAACATATTAGGCCACAGTGTGGGCACAATGACACAGTATGGAGGGCCGGCCAGGAGTCACAGCAGCAGCATGAGGTCAGACAGTGGCACAATGACACATTCTGGAGGTGGCAAAAAAAGGAGTTAGGCCACAGAGTGGCCACAATGCACAGAGATTTGAGGGTGACGGCGGCAGGAGCAACAGCATGAGGTCAGAGAGTGGCACAATGACACAGTGTGGATGTCATGGCAACAGCAAGCAGCTAGCATGAGGTCATAGAGTGGCACTCAATGGACAGGTGTTGAGGTGCGGTGGCATTACCAGTCCCTGGTAAAGATGGTGGTAGGCAGATGGAGAAACTGTCAGCAGATGTGTCTATTCAGGGAGGGTGGCGGCATCAGATAGTGGCTGAGGCAGGTATGTTTGGAACCCAGGGACTGACGCTAAGTCTTTGTTGTTGTTGTGGAAATCTCACCATGGGCCGATCCAGGCTGATTATCTTGACAAAAGGTCAGTCGTTCCACATTTCCCGTGACAAGGGTTCTCTCTTGGTGGTAAACGATGGCCCCCGCCCCCCGCCACACTGAACACCCACATCTGTTGCCACACTACTGGGCCGGGCAGGACAGCTTCTCCACTGCAAAACTCGGCAAGTTGCGGGCCACACATCAGTTTGGTGCCCAGTAGTCAGCGAATCTTCTAATGAGGTGGCTAGAGTGCTGTCCAAGTATGGCCACAAACCTGTTGGTTCAGGGGACTGCTCCAGTCTGCTTATGCTGCTGCTGGCGACTGCCCTCTCATAGGAGGGTGTGAAGGAAGCTTGCTATCAGTGACTCCAGACTTAGTTTACTATTGATTGGAAGCTGGTACTGCTCCTACCCCCCTCACCTTCCCCAGAGCCGCCGGCAGTAGTAGTCCGTGAGCGCTGAGGAACCCCCCCGTCAGACCTGTCAGAGGAGGGACAATGCGCACATAGGCAGCGGCCCAATCTGATTACGGAGGATTTCCCTATAGTATTTGAGTTTGTTTCCCTTCAATAGCTGGGAAAAATGGGCTCCATTTTGGACCGGTAGCGAGGGTCCAATAGGGTGGAGAGCCAGAAGCATCCTTCTAAACGGAATGATGACTTATTCGGTTGTCACTAGCCAGGCAAATTAGATGCTGCGGGCCATCTGCGCAACGTGACTCGATGGGGCTCCCTGCTCCATTTCACTGTATATGCCAGTGGTGCTTGGGGGTAATCTGGCTCGTATTCCTCATTCCATCCACCGTACTCCTGATGCTCCTGCTCCTCCTCCTCTTGTCACCTGGGTTAGAAAATCCACTCATTTCACAGACTATTGCTTCTGCTCCAATGTCCTCTCCTCCTCTCCTCCATTTCAGTCCCCACGGGACTCATTTGGCCTCGAGGATGTAGTCGCCAGTTCTCCAGTCCCGCCCAGACGGATTTTTTCAGCATCTTGTTTCCAGCACATGAAGCAGTGGAATGACGTTATTCATCCCGTAATCCTGGCGACTGACAAATAACGTCACCTCCTCGATGGCCTCAACAAAACGGCAGGTGTCCACGAATGAGCTGCCCAACACTGGCTGACATCAGGGGAAGAGTTACTTCTGTCTTGCCTGGATCATCAAAAAATCGGTTTAATGGCCTTTCTTTTGTTCATACGTCGTCCAACATTGCAGGCTGGGAATTCCAGTGGTGGAAACATCGTTATATCAGAGTGTGTTGGGGGAGATCGTTCTGCCGCTTGCACTCGAGGAGTGTGTTCCTGGCTTTGTAAGACATGGATAACGTGCAATTGCCACAGTTGTCCTGGCCATTGTTCAGAATGTTATGATGATCGGTGGAAGGACTTCAGGAACACCTTTTCACAAACCAGATTGAAACACATGCGCCATGCAGGGCGCATGTTGGACCATCCCTCCTCGATTGCAGCGGGTCACCATGTTATCCTCCCATTGTCCGTCACAATGGTTTCCGATTTGCAGGTTGGCGAGGAGGATAGCCACACCAACGATTTCTTGCTGCCATGACGCGGAAGCAGTTCCTCCCCTGTGTGACTTCGTTGCCGAGGAAAGCCAGGTGTTGAACTGCGTGGACACCGCTGGTGCCCTACACATGTGGTTATGATGGAGCAGTACTTGTGGAGGCTGAGATGGTGGTGGTGGTGGAGGAGGAGGAGGCGGGGGAACATTGGCGCAGGTGCAGCAATTTGACTAAACGTGGAGGAGAAAGCGGAGTCTCCTTGTCAAGTTGTTTGGTGTGCCTGGGCTGGAAGCACATTCACCCAGTGGTCCGTAAAGTTTTTAACTTTTTAAAAAAAAAAAAAAAAAAAAAAAAAAAAAAAAAAAAAAAAAAAATATTAAAAGAAAAATAAAAAAAAAAAAAAAAAAAAAAAAAGGACATGTTACTGGCCCTGACCATAGTTACACTCAAGACGTCCGCGCTGCGTGCACCTTGGAACAAACCGATAAGCTCAAGGACATGACCCACCTTCTGTTCTAATATTTATGAAGTGCTTGGGTACTGCCTTTTTGGAAAAGAAATTTACGGCTTGGAACTTCCATCTCGGCTCGCACAAAGCCATTAGTTCTGCTGAATGGTGCAGTGTCCCACCATTTGGAAAGGGAGGGACTGTAATTACACAACTGGACAGGGAGCACGGGTCAGCTGGTTTGGACGCATGTACTGTTGGTCTCTTGCAAGAGCGCTCGCTGATCGACTGCTGGCGGCAATGAGTAGAGAGGAGCAGGTGCATCTGGACTGGGTGATGATGTCAAAGAGAAACAGCTCCCTTCTGCAGAGTGTGTGGTGGAGACCTTGACTGGCTGCAATGGCTATGCGTGACATGGGAGCTGTGCTGTTGCTGCGGCGGCAAGATGTACACCACCATCTGAGCCAAGTTTCTCCCAGGCCAGGATGGTGACGATGCATTGTGTTGACGGGCAGAGGCCGTGGTGCCAACGTTAGCTCCCTGGCCACGCTTCACTTCTGCCCACAGATTTACAATATTACCCTTTTTCGGCTCCTCAGGTGTCTTAGCAAAGGAAACTGCCACACGCCTGAGTATCGGATTTTTACGCCATCGCTTCCGCAAGATTGACTTAATGCCGCCGCTGCCTTCGCTGAGCCCTGTGACTGCTACTTTCTTGGACGTGCGAAGCGGGTTTTTACACCGTGGACGCTAGGCTCCGATACTCTAACTGCTGCTAATACTTGCTGACATATAGGCACTACTCACTACGCAATTGCTGGCTGAGCTGCTGCCTGTAGCGCTAGATGAACGCGTCTTCTCATAGAACGTTGATGATAGCCTGGCCTCACCCGGAGACCTAGAGCGGTAGGCATTAATATCTCATCTTTGTGTATTGCTTAGTCACTGCTGTACAATCTCTCCGTGTCTTGGTATGCCGAGGCTGAACTCTCACAACATGACCTTATGCCAATCTCCACTTCTATACTTCTGTTTCTTTCAGCCCTACTGCAAGAGAGCAGGGATATTGGCCCCTTTCTTCGCTTGCCAAGTAGAGCTGCTGGACTGCCCTACCTCAAACATTGTTCATCTCGCTATATACTGGCGACTGGCCCAGACAACATAGTAGATCTTGGCTGAGGGAACGGATGGGGACAGAGAGCGAGGCTGAGGTCAGGTGGGGCCGAGAACCGCTCACGGGCCATGCCAACTAAGGGTTGTGTCTGAGGTTCCCACGACTCTTGGCTGGGGTTGTCAGAAATGTCATCTGGGAGGAAGAGGATGACCTAGTCGACCAATACAAGAAACGTGGGTTGTCTGAACACACATGGCCGCTAGTATGACAGCGGCAGTTGTGGCCTCACCGAAGTGCACCCTGCTGCGAGTACCCATTGCTGTGCTGCGACTGGGCTCCTGTTACAGGGTGAAGTTTGTGCCACTGCACTCGCAGGTGCAGAGCCTGCCACCTCTCTGTCGGAATTTAAGGTTTGTTCTAAAATGTAAGACACTGATTGATGATGATCTCTGTATATGATAAATATACACCCGTTTTTTACTCCAAATGAAAACCAGTAACAAGCTATTGGGTAACCTTGGATATAAAATGCGTCCACAAAATGGCCAGGAAAAATTTTACTTGTAAGTGTCGTTTAAAAACACTGTGTGTTTCACTAAATGTAAAAGCACAAACAGGCTTAATTAACCTTTCGGTACATGATTGAGGCTACAGAAAAATGTATATATTTTGGCGTGAAAAAAGACGGTTTAATTTTTGTCAGCACAACCAGCAAAAACAAGCTTAATTAACCCTGGATGTAATTGAGCCAAGAATTGAGTCACACAAAACTAGTAGCTTTTTTGCGTGTTACAATTGCGTGTTTTCTATGCCACACAACAAGAGATACATCTGTAATTAACCTTTGCTTGTGAATTAGGCTACAGGAACAATTTATATATTTTGGCGTTGAAAAAGACGTTTTATTTTTGTCAGAACACCACCAAAACAAGATTAATTAATTCCCCTGGATTGTAAATTGCGCCAAAGAATTGAGCCGCACAAACTAGTAGCTTTGTTAGCGTGTTACAATTGCGTGTTTTCTACGGCACACAACAAAGATACAGTTGTAATTAACCTTTGCTTGTGAAGTAGCTACAGGAAAATTGTATATATTTTGGCACTCGAAAAAGAGTTTATTTTTGTCAGCACACCAGCAAAACAAAACGCTTAATTAAACTGGAGGTAAATTGCGGCCAAAAGAATTGTGCCGCACAAACTAGTAGCTTTTGATAGCGTGTTACAATTGAGTGTTTTATACGCCACACTACTAGAGATAAGTTGTAATTAACCTTCGGACATGAATTAGTGCTATACAGGAAAAATTTATATATTTTGGGCCGTTGGAAAATGACGGTTTATTTTTTGGTCAGCACACCAGCAAAACAGACGGCTTAATTAACCCTGGATGTAAATTGCGCCAAAGGTAATTGAGGCCGCACAAACTAGTAGCTTTGTAGCGTGTACAATTGAGTGTTTTCTATGCAACACAACAAGAGATACAGTTGTAATTAACCGTTGCTTTGTGAATTGGCTACAGGAAAAAATTTAATATATTTGGCGTTGAAAAAGACGGTTTATTTTGTCAGCACACCAGCAAAACCAACGCTTAATTAACCCATGGAGTAAAGTTCGAGCAATAGAAGTGAGCAGACACAAAATAAGAAGTGGTATTTGTATTGTAACAATCCGTGTTTCTTTATATGAATACATCAGGAACTTTGCTTAAGATCCACTTGATATTGAATGTATATGCAGCATGCAGTGGACGCACACTGGATTTAAGATCAATTACCCAAAAAATTAGAAATAGAACATTTATGAGAACAGTCTCTGAGACAAGTGAGACACCCCACAGAATTCGCATAAAAAATCTATTCTTCAAGTAAGAAGCTATCAGCCTCGGCCAGCACCTTCCCTGATGAGCACAGTGAGAGGAGTGTGAGCTTCCCGGCGTCGCGCCGGACTTATATAGTGCGGTGAGTACAAGGAATCCCGCGGTCTCTGATTGGCTTCAACTGCTGCATTGTCATGCAGGCAATGCCCTTTTCCTCCCAGTGTTGCTGTGCCCCATGTGCGCCATGTGACGGCAGCCATTTTATCAATCAAAAGCACACTTCGTCTCACCAGAATAGTACCCCAAAGTTCGACTTCGTTCCGACTGAAGTTTTCCTGAAATTCTAAACGAATTCCACTTCGTTAGAATCAATTCGCCCATCTCTAGTCATATTCAATCCAGTCAGATTTTTCAGTTTTTTAGGGGGTGAGATAAACCAAAAAAAGTTAATTTTTCTGGAACTGTTTTTCAGGTTTCCCTTTTTTATAAAAAATTTCTGTACAAAATAGATATTATAATAATTTTATAGTTCAAGTTATTATGGATTCAGCATGTTCAGTTATAGGTCTTTTTTATATTTTTTTTTAATAAAAGAACATTTTGTAAAGGTGTAAAGAATGCCTTGGTTTGGCCTTTGGTTGCCATAAAAATTCATCAGTACCTGTTGATCATGGTCGAGTGGTGTTGAGGTTTTCTTCCCCTGTTAACCACTTAGGTCATGAGACTACTATTAACTTCAGCCTATATGTGGTTAAATAGTCTTGATTAGGGTTTCCTCTGATGCCACTGTTAAAGTAGAAGCATGGATGTCACTGGACAGCCAAACCATTACTTCCATGCTTGGCTCACAGAACAATAAGGCCCCTATTGACTGCTAAAAACAAGTACTGACAAGTCATTAAGGTTAAGGGGTTAAATAGGTTTTAATCATTTCCTATTTTTTAAGAAATTGTGTCAAAATATTTAAAGAGCTACCCACCTACAGTGATGTAATAGGACACATGGAAAGAGGTTGAATCCCAGCTACACTCTGCTCTGATTCAAAACAGTCTGTGTAGATGGGCAGAGTGCACAACCAAACTTCTCTTGCTGAAAATGTGAAGGTTTGAACAGACACGAAGGGAGACATGTATGGAACGAGGCGTATCGAAGTGCATTTTCTCATCTATTTTTTAGTGTAAAATGCACCTGAATCTATGAAAGTGTTTTTTGTGTGCTCATAAATGGTGTCTAAAGTTCATCGCACCTCGTCTGTGTGTTTGGCACATCATGGAACTTAAGCGCATAAGTAATACGTCAAATATGTAAAAAGGCTATAGATGGGCTGGAAATAAAAGAAAAGTCATTAGAATAGCATGTCAGTGAATAGAAACTATGGTACTGATCTTGTTTGGTGGACCACAGGTCCCAGCAATACCTGTGCTGTGCTGGCTCTTGCTGTATGTAGAATAAAGGGTGAGAGCAGCAAAAATAAATTTCAAATTTAATGTAGTAAAAATAAAAAAAAAATAATTCTGAACAACATCATCAGTGGGTTATTTAATATAAAATTAGTTTTAGATTCTATTAATTTTAAATAAATTTTATAGGAGATATTTTTATATTTTTGCGATATATATGTTTATATTAATTTTATATGATAATTTTTTATTCAATTTAAATAATTTCATTTGATATAGTTTGATAATAATCAGAAATCACTTTTTATTATTGCACTGGTGTAAGTTGAGAAATATTGGACATTTTTTTCCTTAACATCAAATCTAGCTCCACTTCGACTCCTCAGGCTCAGGCAGAACATAGTAAAATAGATCTGCCTAGTTTTACTGAACCACATTCATATACACTCACCGGCCACTTTTTAATTAGGTAAAAAAACCATGCTAGTAACGGGTTGGACCCCTTTTGCCTTCAGGACTGCCTAATTTTCGGGGCATAGATTCAACAAGGTGTTGCAACGATGCTCAATTGGTCCCAAGGGGCCCAAAGAGTGCCAAAAAAAATTTTCCCCCACACCATGACACCACCACCACCAGCCTGAACCGTTGATACAAGGCAGGATGGATCCATGCTTTCATGTTGTTGACGGCAAATTTGACCCTACCAAATCCGAATGTCGCAGCAAAAATTTCGAGGACTCATCAGACCAGGCAACGTTTTTCCAATCTTCTACTGTCCAATTTCGATGAGCTTGGCAAATTGGAGCCTCAGTTTCCTGTTCTTAGCTGAAAGGAGTGGCACCGGTGTGGTCTTCTGCTGCTTTTAGCCCATCTGCCTCAAAGTTCGCCGTACTGTGCGTTCAGAGATGCTCTTATCCCTACCTTGGTTGTAACGGGTGGCTATTTGAGTCACTGTTGCCTTTCTATAAGCTCGAACCAGTCTGCCCATTCTCCTTTGACCGCTCACTGGATGTTTTTTCTTTTTCGGACCATTCTCTGTAAACCCTAGAGATGGTTGTGCGTGAAAATCCCAGGAGAAACAGCAGTTTCTGAAATACTCAGACCCGCCCTTCTGGCACCAAACAAACCCTGCCACATTCAAAGGCACTCAAATCACCTTTCTTCCATTTGATGCTCGGTTTGAACTGCAGGAGATTGTCTTGACCATGTCTACATGCCTAACTGCACTGAGTTGCCGCCATGTGATTGGCTGATTAGAAATTAAGTGTTAACGAGCAGTTGGACAGGTGTACCTAATAAAGTGGCCGGTGAGTGTATGTGTCTAATATTATGAGTGTGGTGCGACACTCCCCCAGAACGACCCCTCATGTTAGGCACATTAGAAAGTGTTGAGTCTTGTGAACAATGCGTATAACACATATGTTGGAAGTTGGAGAGGTATCTTTTATTTTTTTATACTTCACCTCCTCCTTATCACACTACAATGTATTTTTCAAAACTTTTGTGGGGATGGAAAGGGTTCATGAACAGCCTCTAGATGGCCACATCTAAGGATAATTTTCAGTGGTTATATTTAGTGTTGAGCGATTATTATCGACAAAGTTGAAATCGGCAAGGTTTTTATGGTGATCTAAATTTTTAGATCATGCGATAATTAAGGCTAAAAATCTGTGCATATCTATTAAGATCGTGCCATTTTCGGCGCTTCCCGTAATTTTTTGGCGGCCAGAAATCAGATTACAGAATAGAGCAGGGTGAGATATGTGTGCGACGTCATGACTGGGATGTGTATGGTTGCAATTGGCTGGAAAAATCACATGACCTCATTTTACATAGAACAGCGTTTCCTGTTCAGGCTCAGTGTCTCTCAGCGTCTCATAGGAGTAGGACGTGCGCTCTGCCTGTGGCCAAACAGCTAAGCAAAATTATTCTATTTCTGCACAGAGAAACCTCTACTATTGGCTGTGATCTTACAATTTAGTTAGAAATTAGAGATTGGAAGATTTTTTGAGTTAGGTAGAGAATTTTTAAAAGGGGCATCTACCCCTGTAAAGTCACGGGGGAAGTGGGGGGGGGGGGGGGGCCCGGGGGGCGAACACAGACAAGCTCTATTAAAGAACACTGGAATAAAATTCACAAGACTTAGTTTTGACATTGCAATGTAATATCTTTATTATTAACAGTTTGCTATTGAAATATTTCCTGGATATTGGGCAGCCTGAACTTATATTAGGATACACATCATTTCTAGAAACTGCAGGGCTCCCGTGTTAGGTGCAAAACTCCACTTTATTATCAGTATACATTTCAGATAGGTGTTCTTTTTCAATTTTAACCATTCCCCCTTTGTTCATATATCCACCTTGCACTTAAATTGAAAAAAAGCAATTTTATAGTCACCAAGGGATTGAA
>JAODAL010029916.1:0-50828 GCA_025379985.1 Phyllomedusa bahiana | reverse complement strand
ACTCTTGTAATTGGTATTTAGATTAATTTTTTATAATTTTGTAGGTACACTAGGGTTATTCCTGTTAGCATTTCAGGAACAAAACAGATATCAAATTGTAAAGCCCATAGAAAATGGAATGAGGCCCCACCACCTAATGACAATAAACTAAAACAGCAACATAATTATCAATAATTAAAGATATAAATAACACCACTATATATAACAGGAACCCAAATAGTAGCGCTATATAGCAGAAAACCATCAACTATTTATTCCATACAAAAAGGAACAATGTTCTTGTAACTGAGTGGGGCCCCCTCAACTTCCAGGCCCCATGGCAGTCGCTATCCCTGCTATGGCTATAGTTACACCCATGAGCACTGTGTATATTGGCTACTTGGTTCCAGTCCGGGATACAGCGCTGGCTACTGCAGGGTACAGGGGACCTGACTTCAGCTTGATGAACTGATCAGGGTGCACACGTAGTCTGGATCCGCCATCTTGCTTGGCTCCTGTGTGAATCCTGTACGACTTCTGTGGGATGTAAAAGTTCTATGCATAGGCGGTATTTTCTTCCCCTCTCTTTGGCCCCCCCTCCACTCCCTTACAAAAATAACAAATGCTACCAATTTGGGGTAAAAATATTTAGATTTCCCCGTTTTCCCAAAAAAAAGCCCTCCCCATAAAAAGCCCTTACTTGATTTTTCAAGTTTTTTATAGCTTGAAAATAACCTATAAAAAAAAAAAACCCTGCTACAAAAAAAAAAGCCTATTACAAAAATAACCCTGTTAAAAAAAAAAGCCCTAGCTTAAAAAATTTCTAGTTTTAAAACTAAAAAAAGACAATTTCCCCTAGTTTACCTGTTGGAAAAATGTTACCAGAAAGGCCAAAAAAAAAAGGTAAAGAAAAGTCCCCTTTTTAAAAAAATCCCCTAGTTTTTTAAAAACCCTTTCAAAAAATACCCCCCTTTTTTCAATAAGCCTGTTAAAAAAATCTGGGAAGTCTCTTTTTTTTTTTTTTTTAAAATTTTTTTTTTTTTTTTTTTTTAAATAAATAACCCAAAAAACTTTCCAATCTTTTGTTAAAATTAGCCACCCTCCTTTTTTAAATTTTTTTCCCGTTTGAAAAACCCCGTACAAAAAAAAAGCCCACTACAAAAAAAATAAGCCCTAGTTACAAGAAATAAGCCCTAGCTACAAAAAAATAAGCCCTAGTTACAAAAAATAAGCCCTAGCTACAAATAATAAGCCCTAGTTACAAAAAATAAGCCCTAGCTACAAAAAATAAGCCCTAGTTACAAAAAATAAGCCCTAGTTACAAAAAATAAACCCTTAATTTCAAAAAAAAAACCCTAGTTTAAAAAAAAAAGCCCCAGTTTTCAAAAAATAAACCCTGGTACAAAAAATAAGCCTTTTGGGAAAAAAAAAAAAGCCCTAGCTACAAAAATAAGCCCTAGTACAAAAAATAAACCCTATTAAAAAAAAAAAAAGCCCTAGCTACAAAAAAATCCCCCTACAAAAAAAAAACCTGTACAAAAAATAAGCCCCCAGTTACAAAAAATAACCCCGCACAAAAAAAAACCCTGCTACAAAAAAATAAGCCCTAGTTAAAAAAAAAACCTAGTACAAAAAAAAAGCCCGTTCAAAAAAAAAGCCCCGTTACAAAAAAAAGCCCTAAACTACAAAAAAAAGCCCTTTGCAAAAAAATAAGCCCTATTTTAAAAATAAGCCTATTTCAAAAAATAAGCCCTTGTTGCAAAAAATAAGCCATAGCTACAAAAAATAAGCCCTAGTTTTCAAAAATAGCCCCAGTTCAATGCCGATTAAGCTACAAGGAGTAAGGGGGTTTTATTCCCTTTTCCCCCGACATTTTGGGCTCACGCCTTTTTTTTTTTTAAATACTACAGTGTGAGCTCTCCTGTCCTCCGAGACACTCCTGATAACTCTTCCCCATCTAAGTGACCCCTGAAGCCGAGGGGTACTCCCCTTATGAAGGGCTTCCTCCCCCCCCCCCATGGTTTTCCCCCCCAAACCCCCGGAAACCATGGGCAGCGCATTTTGTTTACATGGGCCTACACAACACCTGACGGAACTTTCGAGTCATCTCCTGACCAGAGCCGCGGCCTAAATTTTGAAGGAGTAGCCAAGGGGAATAGTAGCCTGGTAACTTGTGTTCTATATTTGAATACATTTTGACTTTTTGTTCAAGAATAAATGTTTGATTTTTGTTCATTAGGAAAAAAATAAGCCCTACCCCGATAATAACTATCAGAAAACAAACTTTCCAGCAATAACTGAGAAAAAAAATCAATCCAATTTATTGATAATCCTTGAAAAAAGCAACATAGTGTAGATATGGGAAGTCACGCGTTTCGAGCCCTTACTTCCCATATTTATTCTATGCTACGTTTTTAAAAGATTATCAATAAATTGGATTGATTTAATTTTTTTTTTCAATTTTTGCTGGAAAGTTTGGCATTTGAGCGGTGAGCTGGCTATACTTTTTTATATTCTAGCCTAATAAGGAGCCCTAACTGTTTTTTGGGGAAAAAAATAATATAAGACACATCTTATTTTAGGTGAAACACGGTAGATTTATGCCTACGCTTGGGTATGCTCCGTTGTGATTGGCCTCATGATTTTTAAAAATGAACTAGAGAGCTGGTTGTTTAAACCGGGCCCAATCCCCTTGGAGGGCCAAGGGGGTCAACAAAAACCCTAGGGGTCCCAACAGCTTTGGTAAATGGGCCTAGAGTTAACACCAAAATCTGGGGGTCAAAAGGTTTTTGGAGGGTCCATAAGAGCCAACACCACCATCCAGGGGGGCCCCCACCTGGGCCATAGAGCCAACACCACCATCCAGGGGCTCCATACAGGGTCCATAGGGCCAAACCACATCCAGGGGGCTCCACAGCTGCTGGAGGGCCATAAAGCCAACACCCCATCCAGGGGCCCCACAGCTGCTGGAGGGTCCAAGAGCCAAAAACACCATCCGGGGCCCCACGCTGCTGAGCAAAGAGCCAACACCACCATCCAGGGCCCCACACTGCTGGAGGGCCATAGAGCCAAACACCAACCCTCCAGGGCCCCACAAACTGCTTAGGGGCCATAGAGCCAACACCACCATCCAGGGGGACACAGCAACTGGAGGGTCCATAGGCCAAACCCCCCCATCCAGGGGCCCCACAGCTGCTGGAGGGGCCATAGAGCCAACACCACCCATCCAGGGGACACAGCTCTGGAGGTCCATAGGGCCAAACCCCCACCTGGGCCCCTCTCATGTCCGGGCCCCACAGCTGCTGGAGGATTGGCAAACCCTAAGAGCCAACCAAACCCACCATCCAGGGGCCCCACAGCTGTGCAGAGCCAAGAGCCACACCACCATCCAGGGCCCCACAGCTGCTGGAGGGCCATAGCAAACCCCAACCAATCGGGGAAAGGTAGGGGGTCCCACAACTGATGGAGGGTCCATAGAGCCAACAACACCATCCAGGGGCCCGACACATGCTCAGTTGGGTTCTGGAGAATTAGGGAGCCAAGTTAGTACTGAGAAGTCTTGGTCCTGCTCTTCCAACCAATGTCGGACATTTCTAGCCATGTAACATGTCACATTGTGTTGCTGGGACACCAGGAGAGTTGGAGATTCTCACAAGCCCTGTGTACAGCAATCACATGGTGTGTGCACACAATCTGCAGTGGGTAATATCTACAAGTAGACTACATGAATAAGAATCATTAAGACACAACTTATTGCTCCCGGGTCCCAAAACTGTTATGGGGCCCGTCTGCACTATTGTCACTGCTTTTACAAGACGTGTTTGCTTCCTCGAGGTGGGGACTTGACTTTCTGGCCTTACCCTATATCTCAAAACCTTGGCCAAGGCAATGTGCATCGTTGGAACCCCAAGCGGCACCCACCACCCATGGCACACGCCAATGACTAATTGAAGTTCATGGACCCCAATGCAAAATCTTTAACAGGGCCCCCCAAATATCTCACACCATTCATAATACTGGTCTTATCCCATGGAGTAGAGGAAGTATTTTGGTTTCAAGTACAACTACAAACAATTGAGCCCACTAGTTACATCCTGATACACACCGGAACGATAGCTAGGATTTCCCAAAATGTCGTTTTCTGCCAGTCCCCTGTACCTAAACTGCTTCTTGCCGCCTACTTCAACACCCCTAGACTCCAGTGTCTCTATGGAGACCTCAGCCCGGGTTGGATATGGTCCGTCCCTGGTGCTGTGCATTGTATTAAGTAATAGATAACTGAAATGACACCTGGAAAATCGTTCTCATGGTGGATCTTGACCTCAGCGTGAAGAGTAAATACGAAGGTGGATTGGAGAAGCAATAAACAGAGACATCAATTGCTTTGCTTTACGCACTTCTCCACAGATAAGACCTGTAATCATTATCCCATTGATCATAAGATCCCAACCCTTTGCTGGGAGCAGTCACATCCCCTGCCAGAGCTTATTAGTCGCTGACCAAAGAAAGACATGAATCCCGCACTCGCCTCCATGATGATCAGATTCTTAGCCCTATTATCAGGTGAGTGTTGTATAATAATGTGTCTATCCTCTTACTATACCACCCTGACCTATGGGAATATGTTCAATCCTAATGCTGCTCATAGCTGAGGGTCTGTTACAATGTAATCCAGCATAGAGAGTTCTCTCCCGATACGATGCACAGGTAAAATATATCAGTCTAATATTTTGTGGCTCAATGGATACGATTGTAACAAACAGCTGTAAAATTAGGTGTAAATGATTTATTATTATTATTATTATTATTATTATTATTATTATTTCTTATTATTATTATTATTATTGCCCTTTACTATGATTAGTATGGGGAAAATATTATTACATGAAAACTATAATCAAGCTTCTGTTTATAGATCTGGAAATCATTTTGTTTGCTTATTTGGTTCTTTACTGTATATTGGTGTACTGCTGTGAATACAAAACCTGAGGACAACCTTGTATCTAAGAGATAACATTGGATCTGAGAGACAACCTTGGATCTAAGAGATGACTTCAGATCTGAAAGCCAACCTGAGGACCACGTTAGATCTGAGAGGCAACCTGAGGACCACTATAGATCTGAGGGCCAACCTGAGGCAACCTGAGGACCATTTCAAATCTGAGAGACAACCTGAGGACCACATTAAATCTGAGGGTCAACCTGAGGATCACGTTAGATCTGAGGGCCAACCTGAGGATCACATTAGATCTGAGGGCCAAACTGAGGACCACTTCAGATCTGAGAGACAAGCTGAGGACCACTTCAGATCTGAGAGACAACCTGAGGACCCCGTTGGATCTGAGGGCCAACCTGAGGACCACTTCTAAGCTGAGAGACAACCTGAGGACCACGTTAGATCTGAGGGCCAACCTCAGGACCACTTTAGATCTGAGAGATAAACTGAGAACCACCTTAGATCTAAGGGCCAAGCTGAGACACCATGTTAGATCTGAGGACCAAGAACCAATCTGCCCTAAAGGAGGATTTTAATCCCAAAATTATCATCAGACTGGATGCAGATGTTTTACACTGTTCCATAAGTATTCGTCCTTGTTCCCACGGCACGGGTTTTCACACGGTTTTTCAGACGGTTTTCGGTTTTGAAAACCGTGTGCAAACCGGGTGAAAGCTTTTAAAACAGGTCTCTATGGAAAACCCGAGCAGCAGTCCCCACTGCACAGGTTTTCCGAAGGACGGTTTTTCAGACCGACAGACGCCCGAAAAACATAGAACATGTTAATTCTTCCGTCCGGTTTTCAGCTGGAAGATGAACATGTCTGTGAAGGGGGAGGGCTTTACTCCGCTAATCGCATAAATGTGTCTAATCCTACGAATGTGGTGTGACGCCACTAGAACACCCCCACATCACAATGTGTCAGGAACGGCGCAGAATGCGCCAAAGTTTGAAACTTGACTGTTCATACATCTGCAGAATAGGGCTACGACAGCTTTTTGGCACAACGTATGCAGAAAACTGGCGAAGTACCATTCATATATGTCATCCTAAGGGCGACATGTATGATTTTCGGTGCCCAGACGCCATTTTTTTGCGCGCATTAGTAGCGTAGAATTTGCCTGAATCTATGAACCGTTCTACTGCGGGTCATAGATTTAGCGCTTTCTAGCTACAAAGCAACACTTCTGGGTCAGGTAAACCACTTCTAGAGTGCTCTACCTGTTCCAGCAGTAATGCGCCTGGATTGGTCGCACTGAAGCTATAAATGTGTCCAGTTGTAGTGCGACGCCTCCAGCATGCCCCCCGATCTCAGGCGCATTACACAGTGTCGCGGGTGCTCTGTAATGCACTTGATATTGGAGTGCACCTGGTAACTAATAGAGCGAATGTAGCTGTGCTAGTCTTTTGGCTAAAAAGATGCCAGACTTCAGGCATGTTCATACATGTCGCCCTAAGTGTAAATGGAACGGTGATGCTTGAGGTCATCAACTCTTTTAAAAGGGAAGGTCCAAGATATTCATAGAAATCATAATCAGAACCAAAATAAAGATCCGTCAACAGCAGCTTGTTGATGGTTTCCGGTACAAAAGTAAAAAATTTAAATTAAAAATATTAAGGAGGATTTATTGCTTTAATTTTTAGCAAATTTGTGTTTTTGGACTTTTTTTTATGTAACTTAGTTTTGTGTTGTGACCTGGTTCTCATGATTCTTCTCCTTTATGTATTGTAGTCATTCGAGTGACAGCAACCCAAACAGCTACGCTACGTAAGAGCATTATACCCCGAATGTCTTGCATGTTTCGATTTTGCTTTAAACCTCAATAACCCCTGTTATTCAGTCACCTTGCTATCTCCGTTATGGCCGTTATGGCCGGTAATAAACACAGACAACCACAAGGAGATCAGCAGCGCTTGACGTCAAAGACAGTTTTTGACTTTGGAACTTGGGGCAAAGTGAAGATGTGAGATTGTGTGATCATGTGCGTCAGACATGCCAAGGTCTGACTATCATTTTTAGAGATAGTCTTCTGGCTTTCAGTAGGACTAGGTAAAGGCAGGATCTAGAATTGGAGCTGCAAACATAACATATGGGAAATAGAGAGAGGACCACCCTTCACTCTGGTGCCATGTTATGTGATCTCCACCACCAGAAGAAGAAGCTGACCAATGGCGCTTCCCCCGATGAGTGCCGACATATATCTATCACAAGATCTTTACAGAGGGGCAATTCTATAGTTAAATATTGAGCACTAGAAGTTGAAGTCCATTGGTTGAAGCTTACATGCCACCAGCTTGTGCCCGTTGTGCTTCATCCTCTATTATTTCTCTATCATTTGGCGACAACTTTGGCCTCAAGAAGACTTTTAACTTGTTCTGACAGTTCTGCGCTTACTTTTGGAGACCCGCATTCATAAATGTGTCTAATCCTACAAATGTGGTGCGATGCCCCCAGAACGCCCCAAATCTTTGGTGCATTAAAAAGTGTCGGGATTGACGGAGATTGCGCCAAAGTTTGGAGTGCAACTGTTCATACATCTGCAGAACAGGGCTATGACAGTTTTTTGGTGCAAAGTACACCAGAATACTGGAGCAGTACCATTCATACATGTCACCCTAAGGGCGACATGTATGTATTTTGGCACTCAGACGCCATTTTTTTTTGCAGGCATTTGTAGCATAGAATGCCCCTGAATCTATGAACCTGTTCTACTGCGGGTCATAGATTTAGCACTTTCTAGCTACAAAGCGACACTTCTAGCTCAGGTAAACCTCTTGTAAAGTGCTCTACCTGTTCCAGCAGTAATGCCCTGGATGTGTCGCATTGAAGCTATAAATGTGTCGCTTCGTACGGTTGTAGTGCAACACGCCTCCTGCACGGCCCCCGATCTCAGGCGCATTACAAAGTGCCACGGGCGCTCTGTAATGCGCCTGAGATTGGAGTACGCCTGGTTACTAATAGAGCGAATGGAGCTGTGCTAGTTTTTCGGCTAAAAAGAGGCCAGACTTCAGGCATGTTCATACATGTCGCCCTAAGTGTAAATGGAACGCTGATGCTTGAGGTCATCAACTCTTTTAAAAGGGAAGGTCCAGGATATTCATAGAAACCATAATCAGAACCAAAATAAAGATCCGTCAACAGCAGCTTGTTGATGGTTTCCGGTACAAAAGTAAAAATTAAAAATATTAAGGAGGATTTATTGTTTTAATTTTTTGTAAATTTGTATTTTTTGGATTTTTTTCTATGTATCTTAGTTTTGTGTTGTGAACTCATGATTCTTCTCCTTTATGTTTTGTAGTCATTGGAGTGACAGCAAACCAAACAACTCCAACACGTAAGTGCATTATCCCTCGAATGTTTTGCATGTTTCGCTTTTGCTTTAAACCTCAATAACCCCTGTTATTCAGTCACCTTGCTATCTCCCTTATGGCCGTTATAGACGGTAATAAACACAGACATCTACAAGGAGATCAGCAGCGCTTGACGTCAAAGACAGCTTTTGACTTTGACTTTTGGCATTTAGAGATAGTCTTCTGGCTTTCAGTAGGACTAGGTAAAGGCAAGATCTAGAATTGGAGCTGCAAACATAACATATGGGAATTAGAGAGAGGACCACCCTCCACTCTGGTGCCATGTTATGTGATGTGGTCACTCCTTTTATTTGTAGAAGTATCATGCAATACCACATCTCCACCACCAGAAGAAGAAGTGGACCGATGGCGCTTCCCCCGATGAGTGCCGCCATATATCTATCACAAGATCTTTACAGAGGGGCCACACTATACTTAAATGTTGAGCACTAGACGAAGTTTACCAGCACTAGACGAAGTGGTTCCATTGGACGAAGTGTATGTGCCACCAGCTTGTGCCCATTGTGTTTCATCCACTATTATTTCCTGTTTAGGTTCGTTTAGTGTTAGAATTAATCAAAACTTATTTTGTTTTCCAGTGAAATGTGAGAATGAAGGGATTTCAGATAGATATAAATGTACTTGTCCTGAATTTACTGATGGAACAAGATGCCAAATCATCAGAGACAGGATTGAACTAGGTAAGTCCTCTCGTGCCAATAGTTGAGTCATTCCATGTTAATGATTCTACTCTTCCACAGCAATGGTTGCGTCATTCCATGCCGATGAGTCCACCATGAAATGCCATTGGGTGTATTTGTCCCTCTCCACTGTTGTGTTGTCCCATGCCAATCATTGTGTCATTCCATGCCAGCTAGTGGGCCATGACATGCCAGTGGTTGTATCCTCCACTGTTGTGTGTTCCATTGCAATAGTTGTATCACTCCTTGTCCACTGTTGTGTTGTTCCATGCCAATGGTTGTTCCTTTCCATGCAGATGAGTGATCCATGAATTGCCAGTGGTTGTATCCGCCAATGTTGTGTGTTCCATGCCAATAGTTGTGGTATTTCATGCCAGTGTGTGTGCAATGAAATGTCAATGGTTTTATAATTCACTGTTTACTGTTGTGTGTTCCATGCCAATGGTTGTGTTATTAGATGTCAGTGTGTGTGACTTGACATGCCAATGGTTGTATCCTCCACTGTTGTGTGTTCTATGCCAAAAGTTGTGGTATTTTACGCCAGTGTGTGTGCAATGACATGCCAATGGTTGTATCATTCCCTTTTTACTGTTGTGTGTGCCATGCCAATGATTGTGTCATTACATGTAAGTGAGTGGGCTATGACATGCCAATGATTATTTCATTCCCTACAGTTGTGTGTTATGCCAAGTTGTGATTTACATATCCCTATCCAACTGTTGTGGTTACTATGCCAATTGGTGTGTTGTGTGTCATTCCATGCCAGCTAGTGGGCCATGACATGCCAATGATTGTGTCATTACATGCTAGTCAGTGGGCTATGACATGCCAATGGTTGTACCAACATACTGTTGTGTGTTCTTGGCCAACGGTTGTGTCATTCCATGCCAGCTAGTGGGCCATGACATGCCAATGGTTGTTTCATTCCCTATCCACTGTTGTGTGTTCGATGTCAATGGTTTTGCCATTCCATGCTGCCTAGTGGCCCATGACATGCTATAGGCTGTATCACTCACTGTCCACTGTTGTGTCTTTCAATGCCAATGGTTATGCCATTCCGTGTCAATGCTTTTGCTGTTCCATGCCAATAGTTGTATCATTCTCAGGCAACAGCTGTGTCATTCCATGCCAGTGAGTGCACCATGAGCTGCCAACAGTTGTATCATTCCCTGTCCACCATTGTGTCATTCCATGCCAATGCTTGTGTCACTGCTTTCGCTATTCCATACCAATAGCTGTCATTCCATGCCAATGAGTGGGCCATGACTTGCCAACGGTTGTATCTTTCCATGACCACTGTTGAGTCGTTCCATGACAAGGGTTGTGGCCAATAATTGACCCACGTCATTCTGATACTATAGCCTGTTGTCTTAGTTTCTTCCAGCCAACTTAACTCTTCTACCATTTTCTCTAGGAGATAAGTTTAATGCTACCATGAAAGTGGAGCTGACGGTCAATTACAATTACAGTAACAGCCTACTAACCGAATCATCTGCAGAATATCAAGCGTTTATCATCAAATACGATAACATGGTAAGCCACCCATTGGGTATACTATGTCAAGGGGGTAGTTGGGTAACAATCCTGTCACTTAGCTCTGTCACTTTTGCTGTACAGATGAACATTGTGCTCCAAGCACCTCAGTTGCAGTACAATATTAAGAAATTGTAAGTATGGACAAATGATATATGATATACGGTTCTTTTCTCCTTATTTCACTCCATTGAATGACCAAAAAGGACTATGACTACCCTTGGTCTTCACCCTGCTGAGTGACAAGCCAATAGTTTGGCCAATTGACTTCCATCCAGTTAGTCTCAAACTCTAAATTAGTTTACTCAAAACTCAATGATGATCTTCCAATGATGTCCCAATGTTACATTGACCATATGTCAATCCCATTGGGAACAGTAGTCTAGGCTGAAGGACTAGCCTTACTCGTAAAAACACCTAAGCAGAAAAGAAGCCTAAGTGACAATATGATAAGTCAATGAGACCAGCTGGGGATCGAAACATAGGCTCATTAAGAGTGGACACATGATATTTTCATGAACAGGCCCTCAGCTCTGTTTGGATCTGCTTTGGAGGCTCCATCACAGACCTTGTCAAAAATGCTAGAAAAAAATATTATGATAGGAACCAAGCAGATCTCATTCTAGCAGGTGTGAACCCAGTCATAGTCATTTTGGTCTGATCCAACCTAAAGTACAGAAAGAATAAAGACTGAGAATTTACAAAATAAGCTTGGTAGGAGAGGAGACACGTATAGATAACTTCCCAAGAGTTGGAGGAGGCCTGCATCCAACTGTAGGAGCTTAACCCCACCTGACTCCCATAGTACAGGTGGTCATCTTCACTGAAGATTATGGGAGCTATGGAAACAATGAATCCCAGATGTGCACACTGTATACTCTTTCTATGGATTTAGTGTAACTTCCAGGGAAGTAACCAGTTGATACTGAAATCCATAATTATTAAAAGACCCTCATCCCTAATTAATGTTGCTTCCCTTCCGAATGTCCCCAAGTCATAAACACCCATGTAGATGGGTATTGTCTTCTCGTCCTCCCAACACCCCATGGTGAGATTGCTTTGGCCACATTGATTGGAGAGGAGGTCGCACATGTGCAGCACTCTCCATTCACTTGTATTGGCCCTCCGACCACAGCCGAGCAAGTATTCAGATGAGATGAGAATACCCTTTAAAAAGGTAATCTAATTCAATTTTGATAGATATGAGATAGATAGATAGATAGATAGATAGATAGATATGAGATAGATAGATAGATAGATATGAGATAGATAGATATGAGATAGATATGAGATAGATAGATAGATACAAAGATAGATAGATATGAGATAGATAGATAGATAGATAGATAGATAGATAGATATGAGATAGATAGATAGATATGAGATAGATAGATATGAGATATATAGAGAATTAGATATAGATAGATAGATAGATATGAGATAGATAGATATGAGATAGATAGATTGATAGATAGATAGATTTGAGAGATATATAGACAGATATATATGAGATAGATAGATATGAGATAGATAGATAGATAGATAGATAAAAGATAGATAGATGATAGATAGATAGATAGATAGATAGATGGATGTGAGATAGATAGATATGAGATAGATAGATAGATATGAGATAGATAGATAGATAGATAGATAGATAGTAGATAGATAGAAAGATAGATAGATAGATAGATAGATAGATAGATGAGATATATAGGTAGATAGATATAGATAGATAGATAGATAGATAGATTGAGATAGATAGATAGATAGATAAAATTTAAAATTTATAAGATATGGACGATAATAGACAATGAATAGAATGAATAAAGATATTTAGATATGAGTAGATGATTTTGCAGTATAGATAAAGGGAGATGATTAGAGTAGATGTTGTGGAAGTGATGATAGATAGATGGATAGAAGATATAGATAGATATGGATAGATAGATAGATATGAATAGAAGATAGATAGATAGATAGATAGATAGATAGATAGATAGATAGATAGAGAAGATAGATAGATAGTGAGATAGATAGTATGAGATAGATGATAGATAGATAATGATGATAGTAGATAGATAGATATGAGAAATAGAAATAGATAGATAGTATGAGATGATAGATAGATGATATGGATAGTAGATAGATAGAATGTAATAGTGATAGATATGAGATAGATAGATATGAGATAGATAGAAAGATAGATAGATAGATTGAGATAGATAGATTATAATGATCATAGTTGCCAAATTTTGAAATTTAAAAACACGCCCCCCCAAAAAACCACACCCACCCCCCTAACTCATAAAGCTTTTGGAAGAAAGCCAGGAATGCCCTTTTTGCAGGGGAGTAGCCCCCCCTAACCCGGTAGTGCCCTTTTAAGGGAGGTAGATCCCCCCTTGTGGCCAAGTAGATGCCCCCTTTACCCAAGTAGATGCCCCTCTGTAACCGGGTAGATGCCCCCCTTTGTTACCAGGTAGTCCCCCCCTTTGTTAGCCAGGTATTTCCCCCTTTTTACCCAGGTAGTGCCCCTCTGTTAGCCGGGTATGCCCCTCTGTTGCCGGGGCAATGCCCCCTTTTTTAGCCAGGTTGTTGCCCCCATTGTTAGCCAGGTAGTCCCCCCATTGTTGCAATTTTTTCCCCCCTTTGTTCCCAGGTAGTGCCCCCTTTGTTACCAGGTAGTCCCCCCTTTGTTAGCCATTTTAGTGCCCCCCATTGTTAGCCAGGTATGCCCCCTCTGTTGCAGTAGTGCCCCCATTGTTTTCCCAGGTAGTCCCTCTGTTGCCAGGTAGTACTCCTCTTTGCCGGGTAGTCCCCCTTTTTTTGCAGGTAGTCCCCCCTCTTTAAAAAGGAGTGCCCCCTCTGTTGCAGTAGATCCCCCCTTTGTTTGCCAGGTAGTGCCCCCCATTGTTGCCGGTAGTGCCCCCTCTTTAAAGGTAATCCCCCCATTGTTGCCAGGTAGTGCCCCTTGTTGCCAGGTAGTGTTCCCCATTTTTTAACCCATGGTGATGCCCCCTTGTTTTTCCCGGTATCCCCCGTTTTCCCCCAGGTGTGGCCCCTTCTGTTGCAGGTTATTTGCCCCTTCTGTTGCCGGGTAGTGCCCCCTTTTTTTAGCCATTTTTTTAGTGCCCCCTCCTCCCTTGCCAGGTAGTGCCCCCTTGTTTCCAGGTATTTTTGCCCCCTCTGTTTTGCCGGTTAGTGCCCCTCGTTGCCGGGTAAGCCCCATTGTTTGCCAGGTAATGCCCCCATTTTTCCCAGGTATTTTTTCCCCCCCCCTGTTGCCAGGTGATGCCCCCTTCGTTTCCCGGGTAGATGCCCCCATTTTTTTGCCAGGTAGATGCACCCATTTTTTTCCGGGTAGTTGCCCCCTCTGTTGCCAGGTAGTTTCCCCTTTTTGCCAGGTATTTGCCCCTTCTGTTGCCACGTAGGGCCCCCTCTTTTTCCCAGGTAGTTGCCCCCTTGTTCCCGGGGTTTAGTCCCCCTCTGTTCCAGGTATTTGGGCCCCCGTTGCCAGGTAGTCCCCCCAATTTGTTTGCCGGGGTAGTGCCCCCATTTTCCCGGGTATTCCCCCATTTGTTTGCCAGGTAGTTGCCCCCCTTGTTCCAGGTGACCCCATTGTAGCCAGGTAGATCCCCTAAAGCTAATAAAAAAAAAATAATAAAACCCTTCCCCTACCGGGCCCCCTGCGCTCCGACCGATCTCCTCAGCGTCGGGGGGGAAAGTGGTGCCCCGCGCTCATTTCCCCCGCCCGCTGACCTGAAAATGTCGGCCCCACACCGGCCGGGTACATACAGGGGGAGGGGGAGGGGGGAGGATCCCCCTGCCTCCTCCCCACAGCGAGACTCCGGGGGGAAGGGGGTGCGCGGCCGCTTCACCCGCCTTGAAAGGGGGCCCCGGCGGGCGCCAGAGGTAGCCCCAGGTCATTTAAAAGCCCCGGGCCCCCCTAGTCGGCGGGGGGGAAAATTCCCCAGCTCTCCCGGGGAAGGGGGGGGGGGGGGGGGAAAAAACCAAATAGCGGGCCCCCCCCGCCCAAAAACGGGAGAGTTGGAAAAGTAGGAAAAAAAGGATAAAAGGGGGGTAGAAAATGGGTGGGTGGATTAAAGTAAAAGGTTTGGGGGGTCCCAGGGGGTTCCCAAAATCTTAAAGTAACAGTTTTTCTTTGTAATTGCAAGGGTTTATTTAACTTAACGCCAAAGAATAACTTTATTTTTGCTTTTGTCATTTAAAGGAGCGATTCCAGAGGAGATGTGATGGTGGAGAATGAAGTATTTACCACCTTACAATTTAATGACACACGCTCTGTGATCGTGCAGTATGAAGAGCTGTACGCGGGAGTCGTGGCTGAGCTCAACGCCGAATGCAAATCACAGGGTAAGTACTGATTTACAATACAAACCTTTAATTAATTAAGGACAATGCGGGAAACATGCTGTTCTGTGCTTTCAGAGCTTCTGGTACACTTTAAGGGGTGTTCTCACCATGCTGTTTCACAGAGCCTGCTCTTCCCAGCTAACTTACCTTAAGATTCTCACCTCCTGTTCAGGCTGTGGGCGGTTCTACAACTTCAGGCTAACTTCCTGTTCAGGCTGTGGGCGGTTCTATAGCTTCCCGGCTCCCCTTCCTGTTCAGGCTTGCGGTTTGGGTTTTACAGCTTCATGCTCCCACTTCCTGTTCAGGCTGTGGGCGGTTTACAGCTTCATGCCCCCCCCATTCTCGTTTCAGGCCCCCTTGGTGGGCGGTTCTACAGCTTCAGACTCCCACTTCCTGTTCAGGCTGTGGATGGTTCTACAGCTTCAGTCTCCCACTTTCCTGTTCAGGCTGTGGGCGGTTCTACAACTTCAGAATCCCACTTCCTGTTCAGACTGTGGGCAGTTCTACAGCTTCAGTCTCCCACTTTCCTGTTCAGGCTGTGGCGGTTCTACAGCTTCGGCTCTTCCTGTTGGGCCCAGGGGTTGGTTCTAAACTTCAGATTCCCACTTCCTGTTCAGACTGTGGCTGGTTCTACAACTTCAGATTCCCACTTCCTGTTCAGGCTGTGGATGGTTCTACAGCTTCAGTCTCCCACTTTCCTGTTCAGGCTGTGGGCGGTTCTACAATAGTGACTGACATTTCAGCTCTGCTATTCTTAGTTGAGCCTGTTAATAGGACATTGGTGGTAGAAAGGTTATAACTGCAGGGCACAAAGCTACAAAGCTCTAAGGGGTTAAAGTTTGTCAGTAATAAGAAACAAGCTCCTGTGCTGCTGATAAGACACATCAAGAGGTGATGTCACCATCCCAGCCAGGACTGTTGAAGCGAGAGAGGTGGTTGGTAACCCAGGGAGGCATGTGTACACAAGCAGGCAATAAGATCTGCTCTAACTCTGAAAGGAAGCAAAATCAAAACAACAATGTATTTGGTAATAGTTTTCATTTACCTTTGCCTACATGTTAAAAAGACCATAAAGAGCAGTTGGTTTTAGAACGAGGAGAGCAGCCTTAGCAGCTTCTGGTGTCTGAGGGACCTGCTTTTTAAGTGAGGAACAAGTATGGGAGAAATTGTTGGGCTTGGTAGGTGAGGCTGTGCACTGAAGACTGGGTGCAGCTGCCATGAACAAAGTGACTGGTGCAGCCCCTGTGAATTAGGTGTTGATAGGACAGGCTGTAGCAGCCTCTTAGCCCCCATGGCAGCATTGAAGGAGAGGCAACAGCTGACAGTCACCTTGGCCCAACCCAACTCTGCCGGAACCTCCGGTAGACGGGCTACTCAGGAACTTTGGGCAAAAATTTTAAGAGAAATAAAATTTATTTGTTTAACTAAAAGTTCTCATCCTTATGTTTTTTTGTTTTTTTTTTAAAGATTTTTGTCATCAGATCGTCTCCACCGTTGCCATCCGTCCACTCAGTGAAAATGGTAAGAACGAAAAAAAATCGACCCATCGACGTACCCAGCAGCCTTTGTCTTCTCTCATTGTGGTTTCTCCATTTGCCTCTACCCTCCTCAGAGAGATGCGCCCAAAAGATTTCAAGAGTATTTCTCCAATACTTTTCCCCAGTCGTTTCTAAAGGCAGTCAGCTGGCCTGTGTGTCCGTCTGTGAACCCTCGTCACTTGAACATCTTGACTGTAATGGTGGAAACTGTCAGATCAGGGGAGAGGAAGGACCCCAGTGCTTGTGAGTACAAGAGGAGAACCATATGTGCCATACAGTTTGATTCTGCAGTACCCCAGTGCACCCCACCAGTTGTTTCCTTTGATTCAGTCACATTGCATTACACCTGTTGTCAGGAAACCAAAAGGCAAAGATATGCAGTATCTCACAAAAGTCAGTACACCCCTCACATTTTTGCAAATATTGTATTAGATTTTTTTCATGGGACAACACTGAAGATCTGACACTTTGATAAAATGTATAGTACAATGTATTGTATCCCAGTGTAAATTTGGTGTGTTCTCAAAATAACACAACACACAGCCATCAATGTCTAAACCGCCGACAACAAAAGTGAGTACACCCCTAAGTGAAAATGGACAAATTGTGCTCAATTTGCCATTTTCCCTCCACAGTGTCATGTGACTCATAATTGGGCTATTTTCCCAGGCAAAATTTGGGAAATTTGATGTGTTTGGGTTTTTTAACGTAAATTTTTTTTTTCATGAGTTTTTAAAAGTTTATGCCCCACTAAAAAAAAATGTGTTCAAAGTGCCCCCATCAAATTTGGATTGTAAATGCAACCCTTTTTCCCCCCACTTTGGGGGAACACTCATAGAAACACCGCAAAAGAAATCTAGCACATTAAAAAAACTCAGAAAAAATAAAGTTCCCTTATTTGTTTCTTTTTAAATTCCCAAAAAGTTTGATGTGTTACGGGGCCCCTTTCCCTTTGGAAAAAATAAAGTCGGATGAAAAAATTCCGATTTTCAAATGGCCGCCATGGTCAAACCCCCATCTTAAGGTTTTCCCCCCTCCCATATATAACGGGGCAAAAAAGGAAGTTGATGTCATCAACCATTCCCATTTTATTTAGGTGTATCCATATAAATGGCCCACCGCTAAGATCTTCAGGTATAAAATGTCTAGACGAAATAAACTCAATGAAACCAATCATCCAAGAAGCTTAGAATTTTATTGCACTTGTTATAATCAATGATATTTCCTTGTTTTACAGTTGCCCCAACACAGACACAATCCTGTACACGTATTCAGGATGTCAAGGACCTGTATCGATAGCTGCAATGTACGGCGGTGTGGGGGCCTCTATCGGAGTGCTGGTGATTATCGGTGTTGGCCTCGGAGTATTCCTCTACAGGAGGTAATGTTTCTACTAAGTTAGTACTTTGGACTATGCACCTTTTTTATCCTTCCTCAACTCATTGGATTAAAGTGTTCATAAACATGGTGGAAAAGCTCATCTAGGTCCGAGGGTCATACCAGATGGGGTTGCTTTTCTCCTGGAGGGTCAACTGAGAAGATAAAACATAAAGTTCAACTTTACAAACTCAAAATTTTAAAATGGTAAAAAGCTGCATAAAATTGGCACAATAAGATGGTTTGTACATAGACATTGAAGACATTTGAATCCGATTCTCCAAAAACTCTTCCATCTACAGAGCCAGAAAAAACAAGCAAGGAGCCCTATGTGGTTTTCTTTTATTAGGGGGTTGTTGAGATTTTTTCAGAAGGACCAGGGTTTTTGGAACTGTTGTAAGAAAAAAATTTTTTAAAAAAAAAACCCCTTTGTAAACCCTAAAGATGCCACCACTGCAGTGCAGTCACTGCTCCGACGCCGATGACGTCATGTCCATGGTTACATGCGTTTCAGCCACCGCTTAATAGTCCTTTTAGTCTGTTTAGGAAGTTCCCGACAGGGGACGCGGGTTTTTCTCCATTGTGTTCAGGGATTCCCAGTCGGGGAGCGCTGTGTTCTCCATTCTGTTCTTGGATTTTCCAGTACAGGGGAGCCTTTTTGGTTCTCCATTTGTTCTTAGGGCCCCCCAGTCGGGGGAGCGCTGTGTTCTCTTTCTGTTCTATGGGAGTTCCCCATACAGGGGAGTGCTGTGTTCCCCATTTTGTTCTTCGGTTCCCAGTAAGGGGGAGCCTGTTTCTCCCATTCTGTTCTATGGGAGCCCCCGTACAGGGAGCGTGTGTTCTCTCCATTCGTTCTAGGGGGTTTCCCAGTACAGGGGAGCGTGTGTTCTCTCCATTTTTTCTATGGGAGTTCCCAGTACAGGGGAGTGGAATATTCAGCCATACTCAGAACTCCCATAGAACAGAATGGAGAGTCGTGTACAGGTATGACCAGTTCTCTATTCTGAACAGACAGTTTTGGGGGCCTATTCCCGTGATAGGATTGGGTTCCAGAATCGGCACCCGCACTTAGTAGACTTTGATGGTGTATCCTATGCCATCTAAGTTTATGGTGGTAAAACCACCATAAAAAATCTGACTGGACGAGTAGATTTATTCTAAATTATGGTTCCACTTAGAAATATTATTTTATAATCTACATAAAAGCTGGGTAACTCTGTATAACATTGTATGTACCACTTCGTTTATACTGGTCCAGGGCTACTATTTTTCATGTTGATCGTGATATTCAGATTTCCACTGGTTGCCCATGTTGTTAGTTCCCATTCACAAGTTTCTGATCCCCATGTGTGGTATCCATCGGGATACTGTGAAAAATTTGTCTTGTGTTGGGGCCATATTGTGGTAAGAGTTTTATAGGGCAAACGTAGTTCCAATTGATAACGGCATTTGGGATACTTTTTCTTGGTAAGTAGGGGGGGTCTACTTGGTAGTGGTCTCTGGTTGGTTTTTGGGGGTCTACTTGGTGGTTTTTGGATTTTACTTGGTAGTGGTTTTACCGTTTCCCTTTTGTGTCTGATGCAGAAACCCTATACATTGGGTAAATAGAGTCCAATTAGGACTATGTTTGTTTGATCTCCATAGCTCGTCATGGCCCCCCATGGTATCCATCAGGATCAATTTTTCATGGTATCCTGACGGGTACCGTGAAACGTGATGTGAATGTGGCCTTACTTGACCTTCTGATTTTCACTCAAATCCCACCACTACCACCCTTAGCTGTGATTTCCAGAATATGATATATCCTCTTCATATGTCATCTGAGCCACCACAAAGTAAAACTATATGTAATCTCCAAGGACCATGAATCAGCAAAACATGCAAAAAAAAAAACCATAAACTTTGTAACTGAGGGTCAAGATTACAAATAGCTACTAGTGGTTACTCAGCACGCAGTCCAGAGAACTGAGCTGAGATCCTATGGATGCTCTGTAAAGTACAACGAACAAGCAAAGGTTTGATTGACTGAATTGTGATTGCAGCTCTGAAGTACAATACAGGAGTGATACAAGACGAGTAACACAATGAGCCTTATGTATGAAAACTGTCTAGAAGTAAGACTGTCTTTGTTGCCTATAACAACCAATGAAAGCCCATATCAACCAATCAGAGCCCATATCAACCAATCAGTGCCCATAGCAACCAATCACTGCCCATAGCAACCAACCAACCAGAGCCTATAGCAACCAATCAGAGCTCATAGGAACCAATCAGAGCTCATAGCAATCACAGCCCATAGCAACCAATGAAAACCCATAGCAACCATTCAGAGCCCATAGCAACCAATCAGAGCTCATAGCAACCAATCAGAGCCCATAGCAAACCAATCATAGCTCATAGGAACCAATCAGAGCATATAGCAACCAATCAGAGCTCATAGCAACCAATCAGAGCTCATAGGAACCAATCAGAGCTCATAGCAACCAATCAGAGCTAGACAGTTTTCATACATAAGGGTATATGTATTAACAAAGTGACCCAACTTTTTATGTGGATTTTTGTCAAACCCTCTTTCAGGGTTTTTCCTAGAAGTGTAATGTAAGAATTATTGTATTATAGACAAATTGTGTGATATACCTATATAATAATAATATATAACTTATTATTTAACCTGCAGACTGTACATTTTTAATAGGGAAAGGACGTGTATTCTGGTCCAGATAGCATGGTCTGCTAATGGAGGTTGACCTCTATGCCCATCACAATGGGGATAGGGTTTGTCTACCACCTTGAAATGACTTTTTCAAGTACCTGCAGATCATATATTATGTATTATACACCATGCACTAGCTGGACACAACGTCTGATCTGAACAAGCTGTACCACTGGACCATAGATTGCACTGTTGTATTTATACACTGTCATAATATAAATATGCTGTATATTATTTTCATACCAAATAAATGTCTATTTTCATAGAGCAGCTCCCTCACTTTCACTTTTTACATTTACATTTGTGGTGGTCACGTATTCTTCCATGTAGCCAACGGTTTCCATTAAAAGCATTGATACGTTTTGTTGTCATACTACTACTTCAAAAATCACAGACAGTCAAATCAAGTACGGGTTCAATTAAAGACTAGTCACTGCAAGAGGATCGCCAAAAACCCTTTATAAAATATAACCTTAATTACATTTATACTATAAAAAAAAGAGAGGAAAAAATTCTTAGCCAAGACAAAGACCCATGAAGTAGGTAGAACCATATATAAATATGTTTAGAGGAGGTGTGTATACATCCTACTATACTGTCTAGGAATATTATTAACGTAAAGAGGGATCAGGTATCTAGTATTTCAAATCACATGGACTAGCCCTACATTGTACCCTTTAATATCCCTCAAAAAAGGGGAGTAATCGCCCCAACAAGGGCGGCCCTACCTATCGGTGGTTCATGCTAAGTAACCCTAGACTGCTCCCTGTTCATTTAAAAAATACCACACAAACTAAATGTACATAAATACAATATGAGCTAAATACCGGTATGTCCACAATTTCCAGGTAACAATATGTATGATACGACCTGTTTGCCGGTATAGGTCCAAATCCCAACGAGTTTCTCCCTCACTAACTTGGCGGGGGTTCATCAGGGGATATATATCAATAGTGAATCCAAAGTTGTGGGTATGCCGGATGGTTCCACGGATACTGAAACTCGCCTCCTTGCAGCCTGGCAAATAAGATACACTGGGGCAGTATGGTGGGATCAGGGCCGGCACGACGGGTAGGCGAAAGTAGGCGATCGCCTAGGGCGCGACTTCATTCCAGGCAGAAAAGGGGGTGCAAGAAGGCATGGAGTGGGGTGAATTTTCTACTTGCGGGCGCTTTGTGCCTTCTTTGCCTAGGGCACCAGAATACCTTGTCCCAGCCCTGAGTGGAATGTATACACACCTCCTCTAAACATTGATATATATATATATATATATATATATATATAGTTCTACCTACTTCGTGAGTCTTTGTCTTGGCTAAGAATCTTTTATTCTCTTTTTTAAAGGATAACTGTAATAAAGGTTATATTTTAGAAAGGGTTTTTGGTGATTCTCTTGCAGTGACCATACTACTACTTCACCATGGAGTGAAATATGTCCATGAGCAACCTGGAGCTGAGAAAGATCTCAGTAATGCAATGCAAAGGTTACAAAATGGGCTTCCATGTCCCATGAATCCTAAAGTATGGGAAATCTTCACCTGGAACCAAACAGAAAAGAGGAAGAGAATACAAGGCACTCCCTCATGTATTCAAATTATTTAACCTGCGGTGAGAGTACAGTACTGTGATGCTCACCTTATGTTGTTGTGCAGTCCAAAGGAGGCACAACTCTCCATTTCGCCAAATGCCAGACACAGTGCCAGCGGGAGACTGCCACAATGTAATTTCATACCTCCTGTATCCAGCTCTTCAGCTCTGTGTGCTCGGAAGGGGGCATGTGTGATGTGTTTGAATTGCATATCATGTGACCCAGCAGGATGACATCACCAGGCCTTTCCTCTCTGTAGTCAAAGAAAGGTCTGTGTATGTATACAATTGTAAGTAGCTACAATGTAGCTCAGAGGTAACATTTTTGCTTTACAGCACAAGAGTCCTTGGTTCAAATCCCTGCAGGAACGTAACTTGTGTTTTTTTTTTCTCTTTATCAATGCACGGACCTGATTGAGTCTTCTTTTTATTTATTTGCACTGTTTGACTTATTACTAACTAGTCCAAAGTATAGGAGTAGAATGACAGCACCTGGGGTTTGAACACTCAGTAGCTGCCTGAGAGGAGAGGTGATTTTCTGAGCAATGTGCGACCAGGACTGAGGAGCTCACAGCCCTGGTCGTATCCCCTTGGAGATGAGCTGTAAAAAATTTGGTTCACTAAAGGAGCACTAAGACAAAAACGGTCCAGAATTTTTAATAATGATGAATGGTGAAAATGTTTATTATTTAATTTTCAAACTTCCCACGTCAATTTTACTTCGTGGCAAAACCCCTTTAAAGGTCCTGGGCCAAAACAAAAAATCAGGGCCCCCTCCTACCATATGTCATTGATGATGGTGGGGTCTTTTTATGGGTCTCAGCCATCAGGGTCTGGATGTCAATGACCACCCCTTGCCCCACAGCCATATCACTATGAGCTACAAAGCCCTCCAGAGAAAAGGACTGGGAAATGTAATGGGTTCTTTCTGACAAATGTTCTGATTTCTGCTTTTCTTAATTTTCAAAGCTTTGTGTGTTACAAGTTACAATGCGGATGCAATTCTTCCACTCGGTAAAAATGATAGGTAATAAAAAACTGTATTTATATCATAGTTATCACTCATCTATCTATCTATCTATCTATCTATCTATCTATCTATCTATCTATCTATCTATCTATCTATCATCTATCTATCTATCTATCTCATATCTATCTATCTCATATCTATCTATCTATCTATCTATCCCCAAAATCTATCTATCTATCTATCCATCCCATATCTATCTTATCTATTTTATCTATCTTATCTATCTATCTATCCCAATATCTATCTAAACTATCTACTATCTATCTATCTCATATCTATCTATCTCCTATCTATCTCTCTCATACCTATCTATCTATTTTATATTTATCTATGTATCTCATATCTATCTAAAATCTGTCTATGTATCTTTCTATCTATCTATCTCATATCTGTTTATCTCATCTATCTAAGTATCTCTCAAAGTATCTATCTACAGTGGGTATGGAAAGTATTCAGACTCCTTTAAATTTTTCACTCTTTCTTATTTTTGCAAATTTATTAAACAAGAAAAACTGAAATATCACATGGTCATAAGTATTCAGACCCTTTGCTGTGACACTCATATTTAACTCACATGCTGTCCATTTCCCTTTTGATCCTCCTTGAGATTTTTTCTACTCCTTCCATTGGAGTCCACGTGTGTTAATTAAAATTGATTGGACTTGATTAGGAAAGGCACACACCTGTTTATATAAGACCGGACAGCTCACAGTGCATGTCAGAGCACATGAGAATCACAAGGTCTAAGGAACCGCCCAGGGAGCTCAGAGACAGAATTGTGGCAAGGCACAGACCTGGCCGGGTTTTTACAAAAAAATTTTTCTGCGCCCTCAAGGTTCCTAGAGCACGTGGCCCCCTAACCCCTTTACATGGAAGAAGTTTGGGACGCCCCACAATTTTCCCCTCACCCCCCTCCACCCAAAACTAAGCAACGTGGGGAAGACCCCTTGGGTGAGAGAGGTAAAGAAAAACCCCCAAAGATCTGTGGCGGCTCCAGAGATGCGGGGGAAGGGGGGAAAGTCCCCAAGTCCCCGATCACAGCCTCCACCCAGCGGGTTTTTATCAGAGTGGGGCCCATGGAAGCCTCTCCTCAGTGCAAGCTAAAACCCGCAGAGGAAGCCTCTCCTCAGGCAAGACATGGGAAAAGCCGCAGACGGAACCCTCTCCCTGCAAAAAGGGAAAAAGCGCGGGCGGAAGCCTCCCCTGCAAGACATGGAAAACCGCAGAGGAGCTCCCCCTCAGTCCCAGAATGGGAACCCGCGCGGAAGCCTTCCTGTGAAGACATAGGAAAGCCGCGGGCGGAACCCTTTCCCCTCAGTGCAAGACATAGGAAAGCGCAGACGGAAGCCTCTCCTCAGGCAAGACATGGGAAAGCCGAGACGGAAGCCTTCCCAGGGGGGGGAAAAAAAGGGCCCCGGGGAGGGAAAGGAAAAAGGGGCCCTTGTGGACGGGGGGGGGGGGGCCCCGGGGGGGCCCTGGGGGGGGGGGCCCCCCGGGGTGAAAGAATGGGAAAGGGGGGGGGGAAAGTTTGGGGGGAAAAAGGGGGGGGGGCCCCTTTCGGCGGGACATTGAAAGCCCAGAGGAACCTCTCCTCGGGGCAAAACATAGGAAAGCGCAAAAAGGAACCTTCCTCAGTGCAGACGGGAAAGCCGCAGACGGAACCCTCTCCTCAGGCGACATGAAACCCGCAGAGGGGAGCCTCCCCTCAGTGAAAGATGGGAAAGCCGAGAGGGAAGCCTCCCCTCAGTGCAAGCATAGGAAACCCGCAGACAAAAGCCTTCCTCAGTGAAAGCTAAAAAAGCCGCAGCGAAGCCTCTCCTCAGTAAAGGAAATAGGAAACCGCAGACAAAGCCTCCCCTCAGTGAAGGCTAGGAAACCGCAGGAAGGGAAGCCTCTCCTCATGAAGGAATAGGAAAGCCGCAGCGAAGCCTTCCTCATGAAGCATAAAAAAGCCGCAGCGGAAAGCCCTCCCAGTGAAGAATAGGAAAGCCCAGACGAAGCCTCTCCTCGGGAAAGGACTAGGAAACCCACGAACGGAAGCCCCCCTCATGCAAAACAAGGAAAGCCCAGACGAAGCTCCCTCGTCAAAGCATAAAACCCGCAGCGAGCCTCCCCTTTCGGGCAAGCATAGGAAAACCCCGCAAAAAAAACGAAGGGGCTCTCCTAAGTGGGAAAAAATTTTTTAGGAAAAAGCGCAACGGAACCCTCTCTCAGTGCGACTAAAAAGCGCGACAAACCCTTCCTAATCAGACAAGGAAAGCCCAGACGGGGAAGCCTCTCCCAGGGCAAACAAGAAAGCGCAGACGGAACCCCTTCCTAGGCAAGACTGGGAAAAAGCGCAGAGGGAACCTTCCTCAGTGCAAGAAAGGAAAGCCGCAGCGAACCTCCCCTCGTGAAGCCCATAGGAAAGCCGAGAGGGGAAGCCTTCCTCAGGCAAGACATGGGAAAAAGCCCAAGGAAGCCTTTTCCTCAGGAAAAATAGGAAAGCGCAGAGGGGAAGCCTCTCCTCAGTCAAACATTGAAACCGCGAAAGGGGCTCTCCCAGTGAAAACCTAAAGGAAGGAAGCCCCCGGGAAAGACGGAAGCCCCCCCCCCTCGTGAAAGACTTAAAAGCCGCGACGGAACCTCTCCTCAGTAAAAGAAAGGAAACCCGCAGGGAACCCTCTCTCAGTGCAAGACAAGGAAAGCCAGACGGACCCTCTCCTCAGTCAAGACATAGAAAGCCCGAGGGAAAAGCCTACTCAGTAGAATAGGAAAGCCGAAAAAGAACCTCTCCTCAGTGCAAGACAAGGAAAGCGCAGACGGAAGCCCCTCCTCAGTAAAAGACATAGAAACCGCAGACAAAGCCCCCCTCGTGCAGAAAATGAAGCCGCGACGGAAGCCTCTCCTCAGGAAAAGACAAGGAAAGCCCGAGGAAGCCCCTTTCCCTCGGGCGCGACAAGAAAGCCCGACGGAAAGCCTCTCCTCAGTGCAAAACATAGGAAACCGCGGGGGGAAATTTGTCCGGGGCCCCCCTCTCCTCGTCAAGACAAAAAAAACCGGGCAGAGGGAAAGCCTCCCCCTCAGTGAAGAAAGAAACCCGCGACGGAACCTTCTCAGTGAAGACAAGGAAAGCGCAACGGAAGCCTCTCCTAGAAGACAAAAGAAAGCCCAGACGGGAGCCTCCCCCGGAAAGAATAGGAAACCGCGGGGAACCCTTTTCCCTCAGTGCAGACTATGAAAGCGGAAAAGGAAGCCCCCCTCATAAGAACAAGGAAAGCCCAGCGAAGGCCTCCCCTCAGAAAGACTAGGAAACCCAGACGGAAGCCTTTCCCCTCGTGCAAAAATAGGAAACCCCGCAGACGGAAGCCTCTCCCAGGCAAGACATAGGAAACCGAGACGGAAAAAGCCTTTCCCTCAGTGCAAAATGGAGGCAGACGAAGCCTCTCCTCAGTGCAAATCATAGGAAAGGCGGGACGGAAGCCTTTCCCCCAGTGCAAGACATAGGAAAGGCGACAAAAAAGGGCCTTCCTCAGGCAAGATGGGGAAAACCGCAGACGGAAGTTTTCTCAGTAAAGACATAGAAACCCGAAAGGGGAAGCCTCTCCTCATGCAAGACTAGGAAACCCAACGAAGCCCTCCCAGAAAAAAGACAATAAACCGCAGACGGAACCTTTCCCCTCATCAAGACATAGGAAACGCAGAGGAAGCCTTCCTCATGAAGACATAGGAAACCGCAGACGGAAGCCTCCCCTCAGTGCAAGACATAGAAAGCCGCAGGGAACCTTCCCGTGCAAGAATGGAAAGCCGAAGAGGGAAAGCCTTCCTCAGTGAAAAGGACATAGGAAAGCCGAAACGGAAGCCTCCCTCTTGAAAACATGGAAAAACCCCCAGAGGAAGTTTTCTCCTCAGTGAAAGAAAGGAAAGCCCAAAAGGGAAAGTCTTCAGTAAAAGAAAAAGGGAAAGGGAAAACGAAGCCTCTCTCAGTGGGGCCCAAAGAAAGCCCAGCGGAACCTCTCCTCGGCAAGAAATAAAAAACCCCGAGACGGAACCTCTCCCGTCCCAAGAATAGGAAAAGCCCAAGGGAAGCCTCTCCTCAGTGAAAGACAAAAAAGCCCAGACGAAGCCTTCCTCAGGCAAACATAAAAAAGCCGCAGACGGAAGCCTCTCCCAGTAAACATAGGAAAGCGCAGACAACCTTCCTCGGGAAAAAGACTGGAAAGCCAAGGAAACCCTTCCTCAGTGAAAGACATAGGAAACCCCGCAGAGGAAACCCCCCTTCGGGAAAAGAATAGAAAGGCAGACGGAAGCCTTCCTCATGAAAAGAAAGAAACCCAGGGAAGCCCTCTCCTCAGTGCAAGACATAAAAAAGCCGCAGAGGGAAGCCTCCCCTCAGTGAAAGACAATAAAGCGCAGACGGAAGCCTCTCTCAGTGAAAAAGAATAGGAAAGCGCAGAGGGAAGCCTTTTCCCTCATGCAAACATAAAAAAGGCAGACGGAAGCCTCTCTCAGGCAAGACATAGGAAAGCGCAGACGGAAAGACTCTCCGTGCAAACAAGAAAACCCCGAGAGGGAAACCCTCTCATGCAAGACTAGAAACCCGCAACAAAACCCTTCCTCGTGAAAGGACATGGAAAGCCGCAGTGGAAAGCCTCTCTCGGCAAGAAATAAAAAGCCGACGAACCCTTTTCCTCATGCAAGACTAGGAAAAGCCGCAAAAAGAAGCCTTCCCAGTGCAAAAAACATGAAACCCGCAGACGGAACCCTTCTCAGTGCAAGACATGGGAAAGCCGCAGCAAGTCCCTATGCAAGACATTGGGAAAGCCGCGGAGCCTCTTGTGCAAGAAATTGGAAGCCGAAGGGGAAACCCTTTTTTTGAAACTTGAAAGCGCAAGGGGGAAGCCTCTTCCTCGTGCAAACATGGAAAGCGGCAAACCTATTCGGGGAAAACAAGGGAAAGGCAAGGTTTTTCCTGGCAAGAAATGAACGGGGGGAAGCTTCCTATGAAGACATGGGGGGGGCGCAACCCTTTTTATGCAAGAAACTTGGGAAAAAGCTGGGGAGGAATTCTTAGGAAAAAAAAGGGAGTTTAAAAAAAAAAGGGGAAGATAGAAAAAAAATTTCTGGTTATGAGAAAAAAAGATTAAATTTTTGTTTAATTGACTGGAGAAACCCAGGTGCTAAAACACTGAAAAAATCCCCACAGGACACTGGGGGGGGGTAGGAAATGGGGGGGGAACATGGGGGGGGGGCGCTCATGGTTGGGGGAAAGGAAAATGGGGGGGGGTTTTGGGGGGGGGGCCTGGGGGGGGAGGGGCAGGGGATTTGTGCACAGGTGGGAGCAGCATATGTTTGGGGGGAAGGCAAAGGGTGGTGGGGGTTTGGGGGGGGGGCATTTTAAAGTAATGGAACAGGGCACTGGTGGGGCGATCAGCTAGGGGGAGCGGGACAATGGTGGTGGGCAGCATCAGGTTGGGGAAGGACGCTGGTTGCAATTAAAGGAAAAGGAATGGGCCAAGTACAGAGATACCTGGATGAAAACCCTCTTCAGTCGCTCTGGTCAGACGGGGCCCCGAGGTTCTTCTTTCCAACAAGAAAAGGCCCCAAACCCCAAGCTAAAATAACAAAGCGTGCTCGGACAACTCTGTGCCCTTTCCTGCCCGGCCCCACCAGACCCCCTGACCAAAACCCCAAAGGGAGCTCTCTGGAGAGACCTGAAAATGGCGCACACGTCACCACCCAACTGGGGGAACGGAGGGGATCTGAAAGGGGAAAGGCAGAGGACCCCCAAATCCGGGGGTAAAAAATTTGTTGCATCATTCAAAGAAGACCCGGCTGTACTGCTAAAAAAGGTGCTTCTACCAAACTAACAAAGGGGCTGAATCTTATGCCCAAAGTGTTTTTCAGTTTTTCTTGTTTAAAAAAATTTGCCAAAATTCTACATTTCTGTTTTTTTTTTTTTTAGGGGGGGGGGGGGGGGTCAACCTTAAAATTAATCAGAAAAAAATGAACTTTTTGGATTTTACCAAATGACAGCAATGAAAGAAAGATGAAAAAGTAAAGGGGTTGAATCTTCCTCCCCACTTTTTTCTATTTTTAGCTGTCTATCTTTTTACTTCTTTATCTATTTTCTTTTCTTCTATCTATCTTCTTCATATATTTTTCCCCAATCTATCTATTCATATCTATCTATCTATATCTATCTCATACTAAATCTATTTTCATATCTATCTATTCTATCTATCTATCTTTATTATTTTATCTATCTATCTATTATCTATTCTATTTTCTTTTCTTCTATCCATTCATATCTTCTATTATTTCTATCTCATATCTTCTACCCTCATATTATATTTTATCATTCTATCTATTATCTCATTCTATCTCATATCTATTACCTCATATCTACTATCTAATATCTTTTTCTATCTCTATCTATTTCTCATATTATCTATCTATCTATCCAATTTTATCTATCCAATTATCTATCTATCTATTATCTATCTTCTACCCCTTTCTTTTTCTTTTCAATCTATCTTCTATCTATCTTTTCTACCATCTCATCTATTCTATCTTCTTATCTATCTAATTTTTATCTCATACTATCTATCTATTCTAAATCTATTATTTCTACTATCTATTATCTACTATTATCTATCTTTTCATTTCTCATATTTATCTATCTCTAATCTATCTATCTATTTTTATCTTTTCTATCTAATTATCTATTATTTTATCTCATATCTATCTATTATTATCTATCTCTATTTACCCTTTTCTCATATCTTTTCTATCTATCTTTCTATCTTTAATCTCATATCTATCCCATTATCTATCTTCTATCTTATATTATTATTATATTTCTAATTTTCTTTTATCTATCTCATATCTTCTTCTTTTTCATTTATCTATCTATTTTTTCTATTTTTTATTATATTCTATCTATCTATCTATCTTCTATCTATCTATTATTATTTTCTTGCATTTTTTACCGTAGCATTATAATGGTGTTTGTTTGGGTTACACCTGCCATGGTTTTCTCCTCAGGTAGATGGAAAATTCATCCACAGGTTTTCCACAATTCTTTGAGCCGATGGTTTCTGGAGCCGGCCTGTCCTGTGTGTCGTCTGTGATCCTAATTCTTCTAAATTCCTGGACTGTAATTCTGGCAAATGTCAGTTCAGGGAAGGAAGGCCCCTCATGTTTGGTACAAGATGAAAATCATATTTACATGGTGCAATGCACTCTTCACTGTGACTCTGCAGTGCACTCCACCGGTTAGGACAGTCCCTGTGATCCAGTCATATCCTATATCACCTGTTAAGCAACTAAAATGGAAAGTTCTACATTGTGGGCCATTGAGATGCTACATGCACCACCCAAACACTCTAAGTATTATAGAGAGCACCTAGGACAGGAAATTCATTGGGCACCTATGGCAGGCACTTGGAGGCACTAAAGCGAGGAAGTTTGGGAGACACTGTGAGACATGAATTTGAAAGGGCAACTAGCAATCACTTAGATGAACTCAAGGCATAAAACCTGGAGGACACCTGAGGTGGCCACATACTATTATAGAGACTTCATTGGCTTAGTCTTTGGCTCTCTGTTGGGCAATTGAGACAAGAACTCTAGGAGGTGTCTAATATACACATTCTTGGGGCACTTTATGCAGGCACTCTTGGAAGCACCTAAGGTAGGCACTTTCTGGGCTCTTAATACAGAAATTCTAGGTAGCACCTAAAGCAGGCATTATGGGAATCTTAGGCCAGGCACTCTATAGGACCTAAGGCAAGTACTCTGTGGGACCTTAGGTAGGCACTCTGTAGGACCTTAGGCAGGCACTCTGTAGGACCTTAGGCAGGCACTCTGTAGGACCTTAGGCAGGCACTCTGTAGGACCTTAGGCAGGCACTCTGTAGGACCTTAGGCAGGCACTCTGTAGGACCTTAGGCTGGCACTCTGTAGGACCTCAGGCAGGCACTCTGTAGGACCTTAGGCAGGCACTCTGTAGGACCTTAGGCTGGCACTCTGTAGGACCTTAGGCTGGCACTCTGTAGGACCTTAGGCTGGCACTCTGTAGGACCTCAGGCAGGCACTCTGTGGGACCTTAGGCTGGCACTCTGTAGGACCTTAGGCAGGCACTCTGTAGGACCTCAGGCAGGCACTCTGTACTACCTAAGGCAGGCACTCTGTGGGACCTAAGGCAAGAACTCTGTAGTACCTAAGGCAGGCACTCTGTACGACCTAAGGCAGTCACTCTGTGGGACCTAAGTCAGGCACTCTGTAGTACCTCAGGCAGGCACTCTGTAGGACCTCAGGAGGACTCTGTGGACTAAGCAGTACTCTGTACTACCTAAGGCAGACAATCTGTAGGAACTTAGGCAGACACACTGTAGGACCTTAGTCAGTCCCTCTGTGGAATCTCAGGCAGGCACTCTGTAGGACCTTAGCCAGGCACTCTGTGGGACCTTAGGCAAACACTCTCTAGAACCTAAGGCAAACACTCTATATAATCTAAGGCAGGCATTCTTTAGGGTCTAAGGCAGGCACTTAGTAGGATTAAAGGAAAGGCACTCTGTATGACCTAAGGCATGCACTCTGTTGGACCTTAGGCTGGCACTCTGTAAGACCTCAGGCAGGCACTCTGTACTACCTAAGGCAGGCACTCTGTGGGACCTAAAGCAGGCACTCTGTAGGACCTCAGGCAGGCACTCTGTGGGACCTAAGGCAAGTACTCTGTACTACCTAAGGCAGACAATCTGTAGGAACTTAGGCAGACACTCTGTAGGACCTTAGTCAGTCCCTCTGTGGAATCTCAGGCAGGCACTCTGTAGGACCTTAGCCAGGCACTCTGTGGGACCTTAGGCAAACACTCTATAGAACCTAAGGCAAACACTCTATATAATCTAAGGCAGGCATTCTTTAGGGTCTAAGGCAGGCACTTAGTAGGATTAAAGGAAAGGCACTCTGTAAGACCTAAGGCAAGCACTCTGTAGGACCTAAGGCAAGCACTCTGTAAGACCTAAGGCAAGCACTCTGTAAGACCTAAGGCAAACACTCTGTACGACCTAAGAAAAGCACTCTGTACGACCTAAGAAAAGCACTCTGTAGGACCTAAGGCAAGCACTCTGTAGGACCTAAGGCAAGCACTCTGTAAGACCTAAGGCAAGCACTCTGTACGACCTAAGAAAAGCACTCTGTACGACCTAAGGCAAGCACTCTGTAGGACCTAAGGCAAGCACTCTGTAGGACCTAAGGCAAGGACTCTGTAGGACCTAAGGCTAGAACTCTGTAAGATCTAAGGCAAGCACTCTGTAGGACCTAAGGCTAGAACTCTGTAAGATCTAAGGCAAGCACTCTGTAGGACCCGAGGCAAGAGATCTATAGGACTATAAGGCAGTCACTGAATAGGATCTAATCAGGCAATCTGTGGGACCAAAAGGCAAGCACTGATAGGGAACAAAAGCAAGCACTCTGTAGGACCTAAGAAAAGCACTCTGTAGACCTAAGGAAGCACTCTGTAGGACCTAAGGCTAGAACTCTGTAAGATCTAAGGCAAGCACTCTGTAGGACCTAAGAAAAGCACTCTGTAGGACCTAAGGCAAGCACTCTGTAGGACCTAAGTCTAGAACTCTAAGATCTAAGGCAAGCACTCTGTAGGACCTAAGGCTAGAACTCTGTAAGATCTAAGGCAAGCACTCTGTAGGACCCGAGGCAAGAGATCTATAGGACTATAAGGCAGTCACTGAATAGGATCTAAATCAGGCAATCTGTGGGACCAAAAGGCAAGCACTGATAGGGGAACAGAAGCAAGCACTCTGTAGGACCTAAGAAAAGCACTCTGTAGGACCTAAGGCAAGCACTCTGTAGGACCTAAGGCTAGAACTCTGTAAGATCTAAGGCAAGCACTCTGTAGGACCAAAGAAAAGCACTCTGAAGGACCTAAGGAAAGCACTCTGTAGGGCCTAAGGCTAGAACTCTAAGATCTAAGGCAAGCACTCTGTAGGACTTAAGGCTAGAACTCTGTAGGAACTGAGGCAGACACTCTGTAGGACCCGAGGCAAGAGATCTATAGGACTATAAGGCAGTCACTGAATAGGATCTAAATCAGGCAATCTGTGGGACCAAAAGGCAAGCACTGATAGGGGAACAGAAGCAAGCACTCTGTAGGAACTGAGGCAGACACTCTGTAGGACATAAGGCAGGCATGTCTTGCAGACATTTAAAGTAAAAAGTTTAAGGAGACCACCTAGGGAACAAACTCAAGGGACCTACCTATGGTAAAAAATATTAAAGGCTTGCTTTCCAGAAGTTTGGACCTAAAAAAAAATGTGTTGCTTTGCTTGTAAATATTAGGTTACAGATGTAGCAGAGCTCAGATTACCGATTCAGTCAAGATAATCAGAACCTTCCCCAGCAGTTCTATGTAAATTTCACAACACATCTCGATATGAGTTTTTCAAAGTGACAAATCTTCTACAAATGTACAAATGATTGGAACAAAGTCCAGGGTCCTCTTAACAGGATAATGGGCCCCCGGGCATAACAATGCAGTGGGCCCTTCCTAAATACAAGACTTCACCCCAGTCCATGCCTCTAGCCTCACCAAAGCACACCCATACCATCACAGTGCCTATGCCAGGGTACCCCACCAATGTTCTGTAGGCAGCCTACAAGGCTAATAGGCCAGGCAGGGAGCTGATGGCTCCCTGTTCCATCACGTTTTTTAACTTTTTTCACGTCCTGAGAACACAAACAGGTAAAGAAGCAGAACCAACCCAGAGATCCATGGCATGTGCCCTGGATTTCTGAGATATACATTCACCACCCGGGGCTTACATGCTTGTTGGGCCCCTGGGTAACTGCTTAGTTTGTCCATTGGATAAAGTAGCCCTGCTACATGAAAATTCCTCCCAACCTGAGAAAACCATTTGCCAGTGATAGAAGAGAAGTAACAACTATTCTGGACTCAGCATTGTAGCTCCCCACTCACACCGGACATTTCAGATCTTCTAGTACAAAAGTCATTTTTATATACAGTGAAGGAAATAATTATTTGACCCCTTGCTAATTGTGTAAGTTTTCCCACTAACAAAGACATGAACAGTCTATAATTATAAGGGTAGGTTACTTTTAACATTGAGAGATATAGTATCCAAAATACAATCCAGAAAATCACATTGTGTAAATTATATAAATTTATTTGCATGTTGCTGAGAGAAATAATTATTTGATCCCCCTTCCAACCATTAAGAGTTCTGGCTTCTAAGGACCAGTTAGACGCTCCTAATCAACTCGTTACCTGCATTAAAGACAGCTGTCTTCAATAGTCACCTTTATAAAAAGACTCCTGCCCACAGACTCAATCAGTCAGACTCTAACCTCTACAACATGGGCAAGACCAGAGAGCTTTCTAAGGATGTCAGGGATAAGATCATAGACCTGCACAAAGCTGTAATGGGCTACAAAACCATAAGTAAGACGCTGGGTGAGAAGGAGACGACTGTTGCATGGAGCCATGTAAAATCCTGAGTGACAACCTCCTTCCCTCCTCCAGGACATTAAAAATGGGTCGTGCCTGGGTTTTCCAGCAAGACAATGACCCAAAACATACAGTAAAGGCAACAAAGGAGTGGCTCAAAAAGGAGCACATTAAGGTCATGGAGTGGCCTAGCCAGTCTCTAGCCCTTCATCCCATGGAAAACTTATGGAGGGAGTTGAGGCTCCGAGTTGCCAAGCGACAGCCTCAAAATCTTAATGATTTAGAGATGATCTGCAAAGAGGAGTGGAGCAAAATTCCTCCTGACAAGTGCGCAAACCTCATCATCAACTACAAAAAGCATCTGACTGCTGTGCTTGTCAACAAGGGTTTTGCCACCAAGTATTAAGTCTTGTTTGCCAGAGGGATCAAATACTTATTTCTCACTGCAAAATACAAATAAATTTATATAATTTATACAATGTGATTTTCTGGATTTTATCTTGGATTTTCTATCTCTCAGTGTTAAAATTATCCAACCCATAAAATCATAGACTGTTCATGTCTTTGTCAGTGGGAAACGTACACAATCAGCAAGGGATCAAATAATTATTTCCTTCACTGTAGAATGAATTATCTGCAACCCACCACCCAAAAGTCTTCTATATTTTTTTTTTTAGTTTTTTTTTACATTTTTTCTGCTATTGTCATTAATATTTTTCTATCTTGTCTTGCAGTTGCCCAAGAATGGACACAGTCCTGTACATGGAGGACAGATGCCGAGGAGCTGTATCAATAGATGCACTTTACATCGGTGTAGGGGCCTCTGTTGGACTGCTGATAATCATCAATGTTGTCCTTGGAGTATTGATCAGCTGGAACAGATACTACACATAAGTCATACATAAGTCAGTCAGCAATGTCTTAGGTAATAGTCTTTATTTACCTTTCATGTTAAAAAAAAAAAGTGGTGAGAAAACCCCTTTAAGCTCTGTAGATGATGAATCACCTGAACATATTGAGTTAAGGTTTCTCATTAGAGAGAAGAACCATGAATATCTAAACATATTGAGAAAAATGTATTCAGAATTTGAATGGACAACAAGTTGTGACTTTGAGGGGTCGTCCAGTTTATCTAAAAATTAAATAATTAGCTGATGGTGCCCAATAAATGAAAAAAAAATACTCACCTTCCTCTGCTCCTCTGTTCCAACACTGGCTCCTCCAGTCTTCTGTTTACTTCCTTGTCGTCTTCCTATAGGAATGTTACTGCTGCAGACTCTGATTGGCTGCACCGGTCATGTGCCTCTACTTACATCACCATTCAGATTTATGGGAGTGTCACGTGACCACTGCAGCCAATCAGAGACTGCATCAGTGATATTCTTTTTGGAAGAAGACAGGAAGTAGACATAAGGGGTGACATGTATGATTGGGGCTATGCCAGTTATCTGGCATCAAAAAGCTGTCGTAGCTCTTTACAGTATGAACAGTCGAACTCCAAAATTTGGCGCGATAAGCGCCTGTGCTGCACTTTTTAATGCGCCAAAGATTTGGATTCTTCTGAGGGCGTCGCTCACATTAATAGGATTAGACATATTTATGATTCTTTGACGCCAAATCTAGGTGCAGACCATTTAGAACAGCCAGACCAGGGTAAGGGTGGTGCCTGAGCCAGACTTGTGGTATTGGCTGTACACTGCCTGTATGTATGACCTGCAGAAGAAAAGCCAGACCAGGGTAAAGGTGGTGCCTGAGCCAGACTTGTGGTATTGGCTGTACACTGTCCTGTATGTAGACCTGCAGAAAACAGCCAGACCAGGGTAAGGGGGTGCCTGAGCCAGACTTGGGGGTATTGGCTCTACACTGCCCTGTATGTAAGACCTGCAGAAGAACAACCAGACCCAGGGTAAAGGTGGTGCCTGAGCCAGACTTGTGGTATTGGCTCTACACTGCCCTTGTTTTGTATGACCTGCAGAAGAACAGCCAGACCAGGGTTAAAGGTGGTGCCTGAGCCAGACTTGTGGTATTGGCTCTACACTGCCCTATATGTATGACCTGCAGAAGAACAGACCAGGGTAAAGGTGGTGGGCCCGAGCCAGACTTGTGGTATTGGCTCTACACTGCCCTGTATGTATGACCTGCAGAAACAGCCAGACCAGGGTAAAGGTGGTGCCTGAGCCAGACTTGTGGTATTGGGCCTCTACACTGCCTGTATGTATGAGCTGTAGAAGAACAGACCAGGGTAATGTGGTGCCTGAGCCAGATCTTGTGGTATTGGCTCTACATGTCCTGTATGTATGACCTGCAGAAGAACAGCCAGACCAGGGTAAAGGTGGTGCCTGAGCCAGACTTGTGGTAGTGGCCCCACACTGCCCTGTATGTATGACTGCAGCCAGACCCGGGTAAAGATGGTGCCTGAGCCAGACTTGTGGTATTGGCCCTACATGCCCTGTAAAAAAAAGTATGAGCTGCAGAAGAACAGACCAGGGTAAAGGTGGTGCCTGAGCCAAAACAGGGGTATTGGCTCTACACTGTCCTGTATTGTATGAAAACCCGCAGAAGAAACAGCCAGACCAGGGTAAAGGTGGTGGGCCCGAGCCAGACTTGTGGTATTTGGGTCTACACTGCCCTGTATGTAGACCTGTAGAAGAACAGACCAGAGTAAAGGGGGTGCCTGAGCCAGACTTGTGGTATTGGCCCTCATTGCCTGTATTGTATGACCTGCAGAAGAACAGACCAGGGTAAAGGTGGTGCCTGAGCCAGACTTGTGGTATTGGCTCTACACTGCCCGTATGTATGACCTGCAGGAGAAACAGCCAGACCAGGGTAAAGGTGATGCCTGAGCCAGACTTGTGGTATTGGCTCTACACTGCCCCTGTATGTATGACCTGCAGAAGGGAAAAGGCCAGGGTAAGGTGGTGCCTGAGCCAGACTTGGGCATTGGCTCTACCCGCTCTGTATGTTGACCCGCAGAAGAACAGCCAGACCAGGGTAAAGGTGGTGCCCCAGCCAGACTTGTGGTATTGGCTCTACACTGCCCTGTATGTATGACCTGCAGAAGAAAGACCAGGGTAAAGGTGGTGCCCGAGTCAGACTGTGGTTTTTGGCTCTACACTGCCCTATATGTAGACCTGCAGAAGAACAGCCAGACCAGGGTAAAGGGGGTTCCTGAGCCTAACTGTGGTATTGGCTCTACCCCTGCCCCTTTTTTGTATGACCTGCAGAATAACAGACCAGGGTAAAGGTGGTGCCTGAGCCAGACTTGTGGTATTGGCCCTACACTGCCCTTTTATTTTATGACCTGAAGAAGAGCAGCCAGACCCGGGTAAAGGTGGGTGCCTGAGCCAGACTTGTGGCATTGCCTCTACAGTGCCCCCTATGTATGACCTGCAGAAGAACAGCCAGACCAGGGTAAAGTTGGTGCCTGAGCCAGACTTGTGGTATTGGCTCTACACTGCCCTGTATGTATGACCTCAGAAGAACAGGTTCATACATTCTGGCACATTCTGCACTGCCTTAAATCGATATAGAACTGGACGGTCAGTTCATGCATTTCATCCAAGGAGCGAAGGAGATAGAGTATAGTTTCTTCTTCTTCTATTTTTATTGGGGACCAGTAGTTTATTTTTTTAATTTTCAGATAAATTGGAACCCCCTTAAGGGATTTTAAAATTATAACTGTACGGGTTTCCCAAAAATTACCCTGAAAATTTAGCTGAGGCCTGTGTTTAATCCCCCATATTTCATTTTAAGAAATGAGAGACAGCAACCCTCGGGCAATTAAGTGACCATGGGCTCGGGGTTGTATAATAGGGGGGTCCCTTTTCTTTTTATGGGGTTTCCCAAGCTCACCCCCGCATGGGTCTTTCCAATCAGTGCTGACCGTAAATGATTGTCAGACACGCCCCTTTGGAAACTGGAATGGTAACGCCCAGCTGACAGATTGAGTAATTCCTATGTAGGGGAAAAAAAGGGAAAAGCACAACATGAGTTAAAAGAGAATAACTATTGACTTTCAGAAGGGCCCACGGGCCCTCTGTAAAAGGGGGCCCTGACAGCCAAGGACAATAGCTTGCTCTGACCTGATAGCATTGTGCTCTGTGAGGATAGAAAATCTGTATATTTGCAAATGTTTTCTTGTTAAATAAATGTATGTTTTTTTATAGAAAAACTATTTTGCTTCTATTTTTTCCATTTTCATTTGTGGTGATGTCATTTCAATTAGGTCAATGGTTTCCATTAAAATACTAGTTTCTGTTTTTAATTCTCCCGACTACATGGAACCCCCAAAGATTTCCCGAGGTTCAAAATTATCCTATTCATGTTCCACTGCATATTCCACCAAAGCCTTAAAGGGGTGTTCTCATCTGCTCTTCAGAACCAATTTCAAGTTCCCACTTCCTGTTCAGGCTGTGGACAGTTCTACAGCTTCAGGCTCCCACTTCCTGTTCAAGCTTTGGGTGGTTCTACACTTCACGCTTACCTTGGGGACATTATGAACTCGCCGGGTCGGGGCGCACCTTTTTCCCCCATTTTTCCCCGGGAAAATCTGCACCTGATTTATGTCGGCATGGGGCGCTCATAATACAATGTAAAATCCGCCGCCCTCGCCAGTTTGGGTGTGGGGCCAGTGCGGGGGACCCAGGCGCAGTGCGGGGCTGCGGAAAATTCGCCGTCCGAGGAGGTGCGTCATACATGTGGGGAAAAGTTCGCCGCGCCCGCCGTGTGTTGGGGCACAGTGCGGGGGAAAAATGGGCGCATGCGGGATTAGGCGCCCCTGCGGGGCGCGCCGAAAAAAAAGTTCCGATGGGGGAAGGCTGGGAAAACGAAAATATTCCCGATGTCGGGGCGGGAGTATGAATCAAAAAACGCTTTTTAAAGGGGGAAAAAAAATTTCAGGAAAAAAGGTGAAACCTCAAAATAAAAAAAAACATAAAACAAAAACATTTCCAATTCCTAATTTTAAGAATTAGGGGTTAGGAAATTAGCGGTAAATACAGTAATTAAAAATTTTGAAAGCATTCATTGGTCGGCATAAACCGGGAATCAGAAGAGGGCGACAGGAACCCTTTAAAAACCCATGGGAAATTTTTGACCAATAGAAAAGGAGGACAAAGACCATTTTTCCTATGGAGAGGTTTTGACCATCAAGATCCAAGGCGGGACAGTTCAAAATACAGAAAAAAGACAGAAAAGAGCTGATTGGCTGAGCTAGCGGTGTGCTTGGCTATCCCAGCCAATCAGAGCGCGAGCTAACTTCTCCATTATAGTCTATGGAGAAGATCGGCGCTCTGAAATCTCGGCGCTCAGCGCCGTGCGGCATGAAGTATTAATAAAAAAAATCATTTTGATTAAGTGTAAAACATTATCAGATAAAGAGCTAAAACCGTCTGTAAAAATAAAGCAGTTAAAACCCCGAACAACGCGTTTGTCGCCGAGACCCGGCGCTACAAAAGGAATTGCAATAGAGAGAATTGCCGGGAAATACAGTAATTCAAATTGTTTAAGCTATTCTCATTGGTCGGCATAAACCAGCCCAATCAAATAGGAGTGACAGTGGCCCATTATTCCTATGGAGGAAAAATTGACCATCAGAATAGGAGCGACAATGCCATTATATCCTATGGAGAAAAATTGACCAATCATATTAAAAGGCGGGACAGTTCAAAATACAGTAAAAAGGCAGAAACGAGCTGATTGGTTGAGCTAGTGGGGGCTCGTCCAGCTTACCCAAATTAAAGAGCGCGAGCTACTTTTTTCATAGAGTTCTATGTGGAAAAGAAATTCTGAGCGCGCTCTGTGATTGGCTAAAGTTAAAAGAGGCGCCGTTATTTGGACCAATGGGAGAGCGAGCGACGCTCTATGGGTTTTTCTAATGCAATCTGAAATAAAACTGTACATGGCCGAAACAAATTATAACACTACAGAAGTGGCCCCGATGTGTATAAAAAACGAATGATAATATGGGGGGGTAATGAAAAAAAAAATATTACATCAATAAAATCAGGTTTATTTCTTTATTTTCGTTGCACCCATACTATTGATCCTTGCAAAACGAAAAATAAAGAAATAAACATGATTTTATTGAATTAATATTTTTTTTCGTTACCCCCATACTTCCAACATATGTGATACAATGCATAAACTCTCAGGGATGAGACATGATATAGGGGAGCTATGTATGTGTATATATATCATTATATGATTGACATATATATTTTAGGTCTCTCTACATATGTGTAGAATTTAGGGGGGGGGGGGGGGAAAAAACCCGGTGAGGGGACGAGAACTCCAAACCCCTTCGTTGTAAAACCAACACTCTACCGCTACACCATCAGCCGAAGTCAGTTACAGGTTAAGCAGGTTCTTCTAAAAAAGCTGATTTGCTTCTTCCCCCACTGTTTTTACTCACATGTCACTGACAGCAAGCAGAGATCTTTACTTGAAGCTGACATTTGTCTTTGTAGTTGGTAAGGTCTCTGCCTGTTGTCAGTACAATTTGGTTGAACACCACTAGAAAAAGAAGTTAAAGTTGCTGGCTTTCAGTGTGTAAACTAAGAGATATAATAGATATAATAGGTGCTTGCTGCAGCTTGTGGAGCCTGAAGGCTGCAGACATAAGAAGCATGCAGGAGGCTACAGAGCTGTTATATCCAGACAACCCTCTGTATCCCCTGCTTCAAACAAAATGATGATGTCACAGTTCTTCAGTGAGGACAGACACGCCTCCTGGGAGGACAGACACGCCTCCTGGGAGGGGAGACACGCCTGCTGAGAGGAAGAACACGCCTGCTGAGAGGAAGAACACGCCTGCTGAGAGGAAGAACACGCCCCTGGATTTCAAACTCAATCTGAGAAAATTAGCAGAACAGCACGAGCAGCTCAAACGATAAATCCCGTTTAAACAATTTGAATTACTGTATTTCCCGGCGATTCTCTCTATTGCACTTCCCTATGTAGCGCCGGTCTCGGCGACAAACGCGTTGTTCGGGGTTTTAACTGCTTTATTTTTAGAGAAGGTTCCAGCTCTTTATCTGATAATGCTTTACACTTAATCAAAATGATTTTTTTTATTAATACTCCATGCCGCACGGCGCTGAGCGCTGAGATTTCAGTGCGCCGCTCTCTCCATAGACTATAATGGGAGAAGTAGCTCGCGCTCTGATTGGCTGGGATAGCCAAGCCCCCGCTAGCTTAGCCAATCAGCTCTTTTCTGTCTTTTTACTGTATTTTGAACTGTCCCGCCTTGGATTTTGATTGGTCAAAACTTCTCCATAGGATATAATGGGTCTTTGTCGCTCCTATTCTGATTTTGGGCAATTGTTCTCCATAGGTTTTAATGGGACACTGTCGCTTTCCCATTCCCGATTGGCTGGTTTATGCCGACCAATGGAAAGAGCTTAAACAATTTGAATTACTGTATTTCCCGGCAATTCTCTCTATTTCAATTCCCTATGTAGCGCGGTCTCGGCGAAAAAACGCGTTGTTCGGGATTTTTAAATGCTTTATTTTAAAGAAGTGTTCGGCTCTTTATCTGATAATGTTTTACACTTAATAAAAATTATTTTTTATTTATACTCCATGCCGCACGGCGCTGAGCCCCGAGATTGCATTGCGCCATCTCTCCTAGACACAATGGGAGAAGTATCTCGCGCTTGATTTGGGTGGGATATCCAAGCCCCTGCCGCATTAACCAATCAGCTCTTTTCTGCCTTTTTACTGTATTTTGAACTGTCCCACCCTTTGGGTTTTGATTGGTTCAAACTTCTCTATAGGCTATAATGGGTCTATGTCCCCCTCCCATTCTGATTGGCCGAGATAGCCAAGCCCCCGCTAGCTCAACCCAAACAGCTCTTTTCTGCATTTTTACTGTATTTTGAACTGTTTCCCGCCGTTGATTCTGATTGGTCACTCGTTCTCCATAGGTTTTTAAAGGTCACTGTCGTTTCCTCTTCCCGATTGGCCAAATTTATGCCGACCAATGAGAATAGCTTTCAGAATTTTAATTATTGTATTTCCCGGCAATTTCCAATATCCGATTTCTTGATATTGCGCCATTCTAGATTTTTGGAAAGTTATTTTTTTATATTATTTTTATTTTTGAGGTTCAGCTCTTTTCTGACACTGTTTTCCCCCTTTAAAAAGGCGATTTTTTCGGATTCTACTCCGCTGCACGGAGCGGAGCGCCGAGATTTCTGTCGCGATCTTCTATCTGCTTCCTCGCATGTTCCGATCCGCTTCACTTCGCCTCTACCGGAGGATTTAGACCAAAATAAACCCGGTCTGCTTGTCGGAGCTGCCGAGCGCTGCACTGCGCCTCGCTTTGCCGATTCGCGATCGTACATGCCTCGGAGTTTTCGAGCGCGCCGCGTCCAGCCCCGGAACGCCTACCCCGCGCCCACACCGTGCCCAGTGCCCGCCCCTTCATGCATGGCGCAGCTGAAAGTGGCGAACGCTGCACCTAACACTGAATCCCCGCGTCCGACAGGGGGATTCGGGCCGGGAGGTGCAGTATACGCCAAAAAACAGGCATAAAGCCCGTTCATACATGTCGCCCTTAATGCTCAGGCTGTGGGTGGTTCTACAACTTCATACTTATGCTTTCTGTACAGGTTATGAGTGACAGCTTCAGGCACACACTTCCAGTTCAGTCTGTTGGTGGTTCTACAAATTTCAGGCCCTTATTTCCTGTTCAGGCTATGGACAGCTCTACAACAGTTAATGACATTGCGGTTAGCAGCTGAGCTTGTTAGAAGGACATTGGTGATATAGGGGTGTAAACAGCAGAGCAGAAGGTTAAAGTGTTAAAGTTTGTCTATAACAAGATAAACAAGCTGCTGTGTTGCTGATAAGACACAGCAGGGAGTGAGTCACTGCTCTAGAACAGAGAGAGGTGGTCAGTAACCTAGTGAATTTTGTTCACAAGCGGGAGATAGGGGAAACTGCGCAAACAGAAAAGAAAAAGCCATGACAGCAATGGCTGGCTTCAAAAATCTTCAAAAAATTATCTTCCCCAATGATATTGGTTTTCAAAAAGATTAATTTTTTTGAGGAAAAATAAATTGCAGCTAGTCATGGTATCTATGTTTTTGTTTTTCTGTTTTATCAAGTGTTTTTAAAAAAAGCAAGGGGATAACTTTACCCTTTTGTAGTTTACCCTCTAGATGCCCTCACAAGGGTGGGAGGAATCTTTATTTTAATTTAAGGCAACAACAAAAGGAGTCCACAGAGTCCATGGAGACCAGAGTCCATAGAGTTCCAGAGTCCACAGAGTCCATGGAGACCCCAGAGCCCACAGAGTCCCAAAGTCTACAGACTCCATGGAGACCTTGGAGTCCACAGAGTCCATGGATACCAGAGTCCACAGAGTCCACGGAGTCCGTGAAGTCCACAGAGTCCATGGAGTTCACAGAGTCCCAAAGTCAACAGAGTCTCAGAGTCCATGGAGACCACGGAGTCCACAGAGTCAGCAGCTCCTCAGTGAAAAACATTTTCAATGGGTAAATGCTCTTGGCTGGATTGTACATTATGGATATGACTGGTTGGATATGATGTGACTTTTGAGGAATTTCCAGGAAAGGTTTATCAGCTTGTACTTTTGTGAGTGAAACTGTACCCCTTGGCCAAAGTTAAAGAGTTAAGGGTTAAATGATTTAAATGAGTTTTTTGGACTTAAAAGAAAGTGTTTGTCATTTACAAACAGATGTCAGAGAAAAACGTTACTTATCTTTAATAACCTATTCTCCGATTGGTCCCTGATGTGAAAAAATAATATTGTTTCCTTTGTTGGGGACTGGGAGAATTTTTTTTTAAATATTTTCAGCACTTTAAATTTTTATTTCTTAAGCACATAAACATTTCCCTAGATTGATAAGACACCCACTTAGTAAACAACCTATTCTTTTGGTATTTAGATAACCAAAACAATTTGGAATAAACTATTTCTCGATTTATTTTTGTAGCCCAAAAAGTGAGTAATTTGAAAAAAACCGTTTAAATGTGGGAATTTTAAATTTTTAAAGAGTGCAAAAACCAGATAATTTAAAAGGGCGTTGCTATGTACAAAAAGTATGTTTTATAAAAGGGAACCCCAATTATATTTTATAATGAATAAAGGAAAAAAAAAAATGGTTTTTGTCACCATTGGCATTAAATTTGACACACCTGGAGCCCCCAATTTCAATAACATTGGCCAAATGTCTATATGGATGAGTCCTTACTTGGCCATGTTAAATGCCTGAGTCAAGGTATTGGGGGTGTGATGTTTTAACCCGGATTTTGCCCTGGTTTAAAAATTCCGGGGGGGCCCGGCCTTTTTTTATAGTTTACACAGTAGGATCGGTTTAGCAGTTTTTCATCGAAAGTTGGAAGTGGAAAATACTTTTGGAAAAAAAAGGGTATCTTCCCGTCACTTTTTTTAATATTCCACATAGATCTGTCCTCATTTCAGCAGTCACAAAAGAAAAAACAGCCTTGAAAATTTTCCTTTTAAGCCCCCTCTTTTTTTACAATAGTGTAATAATGCTAAATAATACGGTCACCAAATAATACACATGTACATGGAGCAGATATCCCACATGTATTACCGTCATACTGTTATGAAATAATCCCACAATACCAAGACCATCAACTCAATTTCCATACCCTAAGGGGCCAAAAAGTACTGATGTCCCGACCCATGCGAGTACCCCATAGCGACTACTAGTTACCACAGGTCACGAAATATAAGTAATTAAAGTGACCTTAGCCGTGACTCACAGGTGACGTATTTTCTGGGGGTCCCTTGTTTTTTTTTTTTTTCCTTCCGGCCCGCCACCCCTGATGACTTCTCCCGGCCCCTACTCTCTCTGCAGACTTTACCACAACATCTTAGAATCCCACTTTTCCAGTTCCTTACCCTTTCCCCCTTTTTTATTACAAATTCCTCTAGGGTGATAGGGGGAAATGGAGCTGATTCTGAAGGGGGGGAAATGGGGACAAGCCACAGCTATCAGCCCACTTTTCCCGGGGGGAAAACAAAAAAAAAAATGGACCAACACCTTTGCAGGGGGCTGGGCCCCCTCCCCCAAACATCATTTTCGCAGCCTGAACTCTTCTCCTTAGCCCCCAAAGATCACCTAGCCATGCCCTTTTAGGGGTGCGGAAATGGGTTTAGTACTGTCTCCATTTTTGTAGTGTTTATATTAAATAGGTATATAGGCCGACTTGGTAGTTATACATGTCCCCTCAGTAGGTAGGTATATCGTCACCATTTTAAGTAGGTATGTATACAGGTTCCTTCCTTAGGTACGTATGTATATATATCCCTTTCCTAGGTATACAGGTACATAGGTCCCCTTCTTAAGTAGATAAGTGTATATAAGTCCCCTCCTTAGGTAGGTATATCAGTCCCCTCCATAGTTAGGTAGTTATATAAGTCCCCTTCTTAGGTAGACAAGAAACCACAGTAAGGGGAATATTAGAAGTATTTGAAAAATTCCCCAATCATATACATTAATAATCCAAAAAAAGCCTAACCAACCAATATCATGTATTAAAACTTCACTTTTAATAATAATCTCTAAAATGAGGAGAAAAAAAACAAAACAACAAAAATGCCCAAGAGCCAAAAAACTATACTAAAAAAAAAGGAAAAATAAACTTAACCTTAAGTAAACCTAACTCACCCTATACACACACAGGGGATGCGCCCAAAAGTCCCAAATGCTCTTACTTTTACGGTAAGTGATATGGGGATACTCCCCAATCACTTTTCTCAAGTCTGTATCCAGCTTGAGAATTTCCCAGTTCTTTGAGATTATCTTCCGTACCGGAGCTGCCGCTCCATCAAAGTCCCCAATTAGGCGAAAAATGCCCTCAGTTTCTTTACTCAACTCATTTTTGGGAATCAATAGTGTATTTCTTGGATGTTGTAAAGCATTCCTATAGGCCTCTCTAAGGACCCCATCAGGATAACTTCTATCAAGGAAACGCTTCCTCAAGTCCCTAGATTGATTTTTAAATTCCAATAAGGTAGAACAATTTCTCCTCAAACGTAAATATTGGCCTTTAGGGATTCCCCTCTTGAGGGGAACAGGATGACTACTGTCCCACCTCAAGAGGGAATTGGTGGCAGTCGGTTTCCGACATTTAAGGATGCGCTGTTATACAGCAATGGTGTCGGTCCGTGAGTATATGACAGACCTGCTCGCATGAGCAGGTGTCCTGTTTAAATTACCCTTTGGGATTTTGCTATTCTTTGCCTAGTATGAGACCTTGATTATTTTGAGTTTGGCATATTTTCTCTGACCTGGAATAACCTTACTTATGGACACACATGGTGGACTCATTAGCATATTATAAGATTGTATTTGTTGTATGCTTTAATACCGGCTGGTTCGGAGTCCATATGTATGTGTCCTTTAGGGTAATAAACTATCATCCCAGGATAGCTTTGTTATATATGTATACTCCTTTGACCCTTCATTGGTCTCTATGTACAGAAAATATCTTTACAACCTATGAGGAGATAATTTTAGGTCCTTGGTGGGCTAGGTTTACATACAATTATTCCTCTTGATACCTTGTTATGTTTTGAGGAATTTCTGTTGCACCTATGATCTCTAGATGGTTTAGAGGCTTTGTAGTGGACACCAAACCACTTTCCTCGGTGTATGATCTCTTGATGGTTTAGAGGTTTTTAGTGGATACCATACCACTTCCCTCTTTTTGGTGGAATGATTACTAATCTTCCACCTGCCCGGTGATTTGATTGTATAGACAATTGTGTACTATTGTACCCACATATTTTTGGTCCTTTAATAATTGTGGACCATTCTGCCCCTTATTATAATTCTTATCACACTAAGTCCCCTGATGAAGTGTTTTGAGAGGCATAGAAACATGTCGGGACATTCTTATTGGTAGGGCTTTGTTTATCTAGGGTGTAGGTTCCGGACAGGGCCGCCCTTTTCGGGGCGCATCCCCTGTGTGTCTATAGGGTGAGCTAGGTTTACTTAAGGTTAAGTTTATTTTTCCTTTTTTTTTTTGCATATAGCTTTTTGGCTCTAGGGCATTTTTGTTGTTTTGTTGTTTTTTTTTTCTCCTCATTTTAGAGATTATTATTAAAAGGGAAGTTTTAATACATGATATTGGTTGGTTAGGCTTTTTTTGGATTATTCATGTATATGATTGGGAAATTTTTCAAACCCTTCTTAGGTAGGTATATAAGCGTCCCTCCTTAGTTAGGCAGGTATATAAGTCCCCTTTTTAGGTAGGTATTTAAGTCCCCTTCATAGTTAGGCAGGTATAGAAGTCCCCTCGATAGTTAGGTATATAGGTCCCCTCCATAGTTAGACAGGTATATAGGTCCCCTCCATACTTAGGCAGGTATATAAGTCCACTCTATAGGTAGGAAGGTTTATAGAACACCAGTGAAAATAATAACAATAATAATACCTATCCTAGCTCCCCTACTGAGCGCTTTGCTGTGCTTCCTGACACTGTTGGGGTGACGCCATCAAACCACCAGCGCTGTGATGCTCCTCCGGAAGCTCCCACAAAGCCCAGGCAAAGTGATTAGCCACGCCATCATGCCGCTGCCCAGTTTACTGCCAGCAACAGTAGATTTTTTTTACTGTGCAGACCCGCCAGTGCTCTGGTCCGGGCCAGGTTTGGGGCAGCAGCCATTTTATCCAGGACACAAGCCCCGGACAAAACAGTCTGGCAATGCCCCTGATTCGATCCATTATGACCATAGTCATTTACCCTTCTGCTTTAGGCTACTTTGGCAGGATTAAGTACAACGACAGAAAGCAAACACCTTTTCAAGATTATTTCTAAGAATTCAAGGATGGTTTCAGTGTCCTCAAACAGCCACACAGTCACTACCTCTAAATTAGAGTATCCAAGGGATGTGGTGGAAAAGAAGATTCTCAGAATAAGTGAGCCATCAACAAATTTAACAATGCTATCAGGTCAAGCTTGACCAGAATCTTCATCATCATCTGGTCACTGTTGTGATGATGTATCATGTTCCTTTTTATTCTTCTTATGATTTATTGTTATCAGGTATCAATGCTGTCATATGTCCTTATTTTGGGCCATATTGCTCACCCAATACACTCCTAAAAAGCATCAAAAATCCCTGAAGAACACTTCACGTATAGGAGGCAGAAATAAGTCTTGGGCAGTCCACGTAATTACCATGTTGAAATTCCAAAATTTTCAATAGAGGATTTATTATTATTATTATTATTATTATTATTATAACTGGATCCTGGAAATGCTCCTCTCGGTGACCTGGCTTTGATCTTACAGCTTTGCTTGCTGAGGGTTGGGAGCATTAGAGACTACCCATAGGTTTAATAAGATTCAGACTGACCCACAGGGGAGAAGGCTAAAACCTACACTGAGCCTCTGGTCATAGTGTGCCCCTCGGAATGGCAGGGTTGGGGCTGCTTTTCAGAAAGTAAGTCAGAGAAATAGTGGCAGTGTAGTCACGTACATTAGCTGTAGGGTAGACTGAAAGAATCAACTCCTTTGGTGGGCCCCAAGAATCAACTCCACTAGTGGGCTCCAAAAATCAACTCCACTGTTGGGCACTAAGAATCAACTTCACTGGTGGGCCCCAAGAATCATCTCTACTGGTGGGCTCCAAGAATCAACTCCACTGGTGGCTCCAAGAATCAACTCCACTGATGGGCCCCAAGAATCAGCTCCACCGGTGGTCCCCAAGAATCTACTTCACTTGTGGGCTCAAGAATCAACTCCACTGGTGAGCCCTAAGAATCAACTCCACTGGTTTGCTCCAAGAATCAACTCCACTGGGGGAGTCCAAGACTCAACTCCACTGGTGGGCCTCAAGAATCACCTCCACTTTTGGTACCCAAGAATGAAAACCACTGGTGGGCCCCAAGAATCAACTCCACTGGTGGATCCCAAAAATCAATTCCACTGGTGGACACCAAGAATCAACTCCACTGGTGGGACTCAAGAATCAACTCCACTGGTGGGACTCAAGAATCAACTCCACTGGTGGGCCCCAAGAATCAACTCTACTGGTGGGCCCCAAGAATCACCTTCACTCATGGGCTCCAAGAATCAACTCCACTGGGGGGGCTCCAAGACTTAACTCCACTGGTGGGCCTCAAGAATCCACTCCGCTGGTGGGCTCCAAGACTCAACTTCACTGGTGGGCCTCAAGAATCAACTCCACTGGAGGGCTCCAAGACTCAACTTCACTGGTGGGCCTCAAAGATCACCTCCACTGGTGGTCCCCAAGAATGAAAACCACTGGTGGACCCCACAAATCAACTCCATTGGTGGGCCTCAAGAAACAACTCCACTGTTGGGCCCCAAGAATCAGCTCCAGTAGTGGGCTCCAAGAATCAACTCCACTTGTGGGTTTCAGAATCTGTATTGCGGACCAACATCTAGAGCTATGAGACTGGGGAGCTGAGTTTTGGACAACACCTATGAGGACTATTAGCAGAATATATGTACTGGAACTATTCTGTTGATGTGTATTGTGTTCCTTCTTCTAACGCAATATATTTAATTGGTTCTGCTTCCCCCTCAGCTCTCTCTGTTAATTGCTTGTTAATTGAATGAACCCTGTCACAATTGTGAGAACAATTTTGTGTGATGGCACAGGGTGGTGCTCTACTAAAGTTTCTTGACAAATAAGCCACTGAGGGGGACATGTATGAAAACTGTCTAGGTCTAAAACTCACTTTGTTGCCCATAGCAACCAATCGGAGAGCCCCTTTCATTTCATATAGTGCTCTAGAAAAATTAGTGGGGAGTTGTGATTGATTGCTATTTGCAACAAAATGACTTTTAGACCTGGACAGTTTTCGTACATGTGGCCTTTAGTGTACACAGTAACCAGTTTGAGATTGGGGTGTCTGGGGCTCATCAGTGGAGTTGATTCTTGGGGTCCACTCTAGAGCTATTGTACTTGACTCCCTGCCTTTCTCCCTGGAAAGCAGCCCCCAGGTATGCCCTACACAGTGGACCACCATACCTAGAGGCCCACCATGCCTAGAGGCCCACCATTCCTAGAAGCCCATCATGCATAGAGGGACACCATTCCTAGAAGCCCACCATGCCTAGAGGCCCACCATGCCTAGAAGTCCACTATGCCTACAGGCCCACCATGCCTAGAAGTCCACCAAAGCCCAGAGGCCCCCCCCCAAGTAAAGGG